>APFE031577643.1:33127-46442 GCA_000404065.3 Pinus taeda
CCTTTCTTAGCATCTGCATCTTAACAAGACATTATCATTGAAATAAAAGATTAGTAATGCAAGTAGCTTGCTTAACATTTATTATTTTCACTTAACTTTAACAATCGCTTCATACATATACATATATATGTGTGTATGTGTGCGTGAAGTGATTGATATGAGGTGTAAATCAATTGGTTTGAGTGGGATTTAGCCCTCACCAGGGTTCATGTTTAAACTTCGTGGGAGGGGGTTGATGATGGAAGCAACTTTTAGGGGATTTAAACTATCCTAAGGGGCGTCCAAGCTTGATTGCATCATGGGTAAATTATTCTTCCATCCAATAAACAACCTAGCCCTAGCCTACGTACACAGATGATTTTAAATTCACTATGTGGGGAAGAGGTGGGTTGTTTGAAGGCATTTGTGGGAGAGATGTGTTTGTGCCTGAGCGGAGGTGAGGCTCTGAAGCCCCCACTAAAGGATGACAAGTTTGTAGTTGTTTATAGTTGGGGAGAGTCTGGTCTGGGTGCTGATAATTTGGTTTGAGTAATAGGTTGTGGTTAGATAGGGGGGGCAACCTAGAGTTGTATGACTCAACCTGGTCGTGTGGGTGTAAGAATGATGTTGGAGTGATGAGGATTGTTGGTGTTTCAGAGGTGACAAACCTCTGGCCATTATAGGTGGATGTTGGTTCTTCCTACCATTCTACTTTTTGTCATCTTGTTCACGAAATTTCTTTTTAATGTTACTCTCGCATGTCATTTCATTGAATTTGTGTTGTGTTGGTCTAAAGGTTTGATCCTCATCATGTCAATTTTTTTTTATTCTCCCTTTCGTTGGTCAATTGGTTTGAATATGAGCTTAGATCTGAAGGTTTTGTTAACTCCAATTCAGGATATATTTGTGTCGAAAATTTAGTACCCTGCTTAATAATTGGCCTTGTAGTGTCATGTATGATATTATCTTGTGCATTCTTATTAGTTTGGATAATTTTTATACCCAAGGAGTCTCCAACCTTGGTGGGTTATTCTCCTAGGTCGGGGTGTGGTTATGGTTCAATGGTATGAGTGTTGAAGGTCATAATTCTAATTTTTATCATCCTCAATGTACGTCTGGTATTCATTGATTGGTTCTTGTATCAGGCCCATGCCTTAACCCTGAAGTTGGCACACTATGTTTTGGTTAAGAATTTGGTAAAACCTGGTACAATTATTATTCTTTCGTCTATGTGTTCATTGTGAGCACTCCAAAAGCGTGCCACTCTCGCATCTCATGCCACCTAAACAACATATGAAAAATAGGAGGGGAGGTGGAGGTAGGAGCCCTCAGGGCCAGAACATGGCACAATTACATTCATAAGAAGCAACTGGGGCATTTTTCACAATTGTTTCCAGAGACACGTCATGAAATCTGGAATCTAGAATTCATGGTGGATGTTGAGCGGAAAGCCTTCTCTGATTCTAAGATCCTGGAAGAGGTCTCCAGTAGGGTTCCTAACCCTGTTCACACCAGGGGACGAAAGAAATAATATCTTAATTCTGTTGCATTGCATTAGCAAATGAAGGCACTTCTCGACATGGTATTAAAGGATAAATAGGTGGAAAGAAACAATGTATCTGCCTCTCTAGAAGACATCAAGAGAGCTACTAGGAACCAATGTTTCTTCATGGATAGATTGGATGTAAGATTGGCTCATCTAGAAGTCCTCCTTCATTGTAATTTTGATACTTATATTCTAGTTATTTCTAGTGCAAAGGACCCAACACTTGTTTCTTCATCAGACTCTTAATAGTTTGAATGGATGATAGTTGTTTTCATATCATGTTATATTTTGGACTGTCAAGATATAACCAAAATGTCTCGTTTTGTGTTTTGAGTCTAAATGTAATGAGTAAATGGATAAAACACTTGGTCTATTCTGAGACATAATGAAAACACCTATGAAATACCAAGAGTAAGCACTACAAGACTGGATATTGTTCTCTATTTTTGAAGACATTCTGAGGCAATGAAATTTTAAATTTACAAAACAAAGTATGTACACTTTTATAAATTTTAATAAAAAAATTTCCCATGGGACTTAGAGTAGACAATGACAAGGTGTTTTTTTAAGGCATAATTGGTTAAGGTCAAGGGTTCGAAATTGCATGGAAAAAATCTAAGAAAAAACTTAAAAAAATAATTACTTACGAATAAAAAAAAATCTATTTATAAAATTTGATATAACTTAATTAAAGTTTTTAAAATTAAATTATATTTATCATTGTTAATTATAATTATTATAATTTTAAAAAAATACAAATAATAAATATAAATGAATAAAAATTCATCAATAAAAAAATATAACATACTTTTTTGATAATAATTTTACAAATCGCATTTGATATATTACCACTACAATAAAATTTAATAACAAAGTGCTAATCACTTTCTTAGCATTTGCATCATAACAAGACCTTATCGTTGAAATAAAATATTAATAATGCAAGTAGCTTGCCTAACATTTATTATTTTCACAAGTAGTTCATAAGTAATGATATCAAAAATATATATATTCATGAGGTGTAAACGAGTTGGTTTGAGTGGGATTTAGCCCCCACAAGGTTTCAAGTTTAAACATTGTGGGAGGGGTTGATGATGGAAGCCACTTTTGGGGGAATTAAACTATCTCAAGGGGCCTCCAAACTTGATCGCATTGTAGGTAATTGGTCTTACCATCCAATAAAATCTACTTGCCTAAGCCAATCATATAACCATATAATTATATAGTAATATATATATATAATAATTTTTATAATATAATATAATATATAATAGTATAATATTATATATATTAATGATCATTAATTAACTGAATAATCATATTAAGGGATGAGTTAACGATATTTGAATTTATTTATTATAAGTTATAATATTAAGAAACCATTTTATATGTATGAATTATTATTGATATTGATTATCTTAAATTGGTTTTATTAAGTATTCAAGATTAAAAAAAAATAAAAGACAAATTCATTAATGTTTAAAACATTTCTTAATATGAATCTATGTGGGTTGTTTTTGTGAGAGAGAGAGAGATTGATAACATTGTAACGTTACACGACATTCCCTCTTTCATATTTTAGATGATCGAGATGGTAGGTGTTTTGTTCTAGATCGCTCTATGGAAAACCTAGCTACCCAACTTGAGTTTCTCTTAATGGATGAGGCTATACGTGGGGTAGGCCTTCCCCTCATTAGCCTGATCTTTCTCTATATATTTGCAAGATTCTAATCACATCCATGCAAACCTCATTGAAATTCACTCCCATGAAATTTTTGAAGAAGGTAGATACAATTCCAAAGAACCGACTTCCTACCCAATCCTATCAAATTGTGTTGAAACCACTCAATAAGGGTTAATCATACAATTCATGAGTCTCTGGCCTTCACTAGAGACCATGCTCAATTGGATTCAAAAGAATAGGAATCCCTTAATAAAATGACAAATTTCCTTTAGAATTTTTGGTAAGAGCTTTTATGTGTCTCTGTTTGAGAATAAGAAAGATATAGATCTCATATTTTGTAGTGGTACATACTTTTATGGGACACACGATATGTATCTCAATTGATGGACTCTAGATTTCAACCTAGAAAATGGCATCTCTTCAACAATTCTTGTTTGGGTTTTTTCACCCCATTTTCCATTGCATTTTTGGAATGATAAGGTCATGAAATTGATTGGGAAATCCCTTGGAAAATATATTGACTATGCCAACCCAAATTATTAACTTCTCTTGTGATAAATTGTCCGTGGAAATTGATATGGATAAAGGTCTTCCAAAAATAGTACAATTAAATCTAGGGGATTAGAAATATATCCAATAGTGGACTAGGGGATTAAATGTCGACATTGTTATGAGTATGGACATTTTCCCCAAATTGGCCTAAACTTGTTTCCCCAAAATCTGAAACACATGCTTCAAAAGAGCAATGGAAAGTGGCCAAACAAACGAAAGTGCCTATTCAAAATCTACTAAATCTAGGGCAAGTCACCCAAGGAAATAAAAAAGAAAATAATGAAGCATCTCATAATGACCCTACTCAATTGCCTTCCTAGGATATTGAAATGGCTCTAGCATGGAATTCTGGAATAAATATTTAAAAACATCCATTGCAAGATGGATCTAGGAGCACCCATTGTGGAAGCACAAATCATTAGCTAACAAGCAACACTAGCTCCTCCCCAAATAGATATGAGGTTCTTTCTCAAGAAGATATCTTAAATGAATCATTAGAGCCAATTATGGAATACTAGGAAGAAAAGTATAATTCCTCAAGTAAATAGATCCATTAACACATTTGGATATTGAGGAAATCCATGAAATTCCTAAATCTTCGAACCCCCTCGCACCCCGACATTGGCTCAACATATGAGGCTTCGAATGATGACTTAAAGGAATGTATAATAGGGCTCAAACAAGGAAGTAGTGAAGGCCTCACCCAACCAAGGAATGAAGAGAGACATGGTAGAATAAGACAAATATATTAGCAAACAAAGTCACGTTTTGGGAAAATTTTGGGGTGGGTTCTTCATCCCCTATAACTCAAAGAAATAATGGCCTTGTGTCCAGGGACTCCTGCAAAAACAATAAAGAATGGTGAATAAAAACTTCCTAGAATTGTATGCGTTGGGTAGCAAGATCAAGGTAGAATCAATTGGAAATTCGGTAAAGTCTAAGAACCCATGGGTCCTCCTACTCCAGGAAACTAAATTAAGGTTTAATGAAACCCTTAAATTTGGGGAAAATAATAGAAACAAAGTGAAGGTATTGGAGTTAGTTCTCGAGGAGCATCTAGAGGACTATGCAAATCTTGGAATAACTCCATCTTTTCTTGATCTCCCTCTCTCAGCTTTGAATCACAACATTGGTTACTTGTCTAACACATTTTCATATGGGTGAAGAGTACAAATACCTGAATTTGTATGCCCCAAATAATTATGGAGAGAAAGAAGAATTATGGGACTCTTTTCTCTCTCTAGTAAATTCTCCCCACTAACATAGGATGGTGTCTGCATGAGGTTTCAAGACCACGTTGCAATCTTAGGAAAAAAGGGGGAAACCTTGTTTGAGATTATTTCGAAGAGAAAATGGAGGACCTAATGTCATTCTAGAATTTGGTCAATATTAAAGCAAATGATATTTTACTTGGACAAAATAGATCATTTTAACTTGACATTGTTGATCTCTTAGACCACTTTCCAGTTCATAGCTCCTTTATGGGAAAAAATGATGCAACTTTTACTAAAACCATACCTTTAGAAAAATATGATCATAATCCCATTTTGTTATCATTATTTGATTCTCTCAATTATGAGCCTCAACCATTTTGATTCAACCCCTTATGGTTGAATGACACTGTTAAAAAAAGTATCATATCTCAAACTTGGAGAAAGTGGGTCTTGATGTCTCCTACTTTTATCTGGAAACAAAACATTAAAGCCACCAAAATAGGACCGAAGGAATGGGCCAAACAACACTTCCCTTCTTGTAATAAAAAACAAAATGATAGTATGTTAAAGATGGAACACATCTAAGAAGAGATAGAAAGGGGGATGTCACTAAAAAGTGATGGATGAAAACAAGCCTTAATAGAATATCAAAGCTCACTTTAGGAGAATGAAGCAATTTGGAGGCTCATCTCTAGGAATATAGCTAAAAAAAAGTCAGACCACAACGTCCATTTATTTCATAATTAGGATAGAGCATGGGTTTGGAAGAATAGTTGTACAACTTTGAACAAATAAAAAGGAAATCAATGTATCACTTTCATGCACTCTATAGCGAGTCTCCAGAGGAAAACCCATTGGAGGAGGCTGAAATGATCAATCATATCCCTTTATTGGTATCTCAAGAGGAAAATAACAAAATAAATGAATAAATAAAGGGAGAAGAAATTATGGAGGCACTATGGGTATTGAACCCAGTCAAGACTCTAGGACTAGATAACTTCTCAACTCATTTCTATAGATCCTACTGGAAATAAATCAAACTCAACCTTATTAAAATGATCAATTATGTTCACAAGTATCATAGGATGGGAGGATTAATCAATACCACTTTAAACTTTAATACTAAAAGAATCCTTCCTTCCTCCTTTTCTTGCTTTAAGCCCATTGGTTTATGCATTGTGTCATATAAAATTATGTCCAAAATAATTTCCAAGAGATTGAAGTCCTTGTTTCCCAAGATAGTTTTAGAAAATCAAGGTACCTTTCATGGAAAACAGCCAAACCATAAACAATATTATACTTGTCTAAGAGGCCATCCATTCCAAAAAAATGAAATGGATGACAAAGGCATGGCCATAAAAATTGACAAGACAATCTTGTTTAATTAAGGTATTGGAAATTTTTGGCTTTCATAGTTCCTTTCTCAATTAGGCCTTTAAGTGCATCAATTCTCCATGGATCTGTTAGTTTGTATAACATCAAACATGTGTTTTAGTTATTTTTTTAAGGCTTCTGCGATTAGTCTTCTGTATAGTGTTTTCTTCTTCGGGGATTATCACATCCATGATTATTTAAATCGACGTTTCGAGCCATCCACTATTGCTCATCATGAGGATAGATCAAAAGATATATAAGCGAGATCTCAACAGGATGAATAAATAGAGGTGTGAGAGAACAATAATGATGGTAGCCGACATGTTTTTAGGTTAGGTTAATTAGTAATTAATAATAATACATAATAATTATTTTTTTTTAGACAAAAGCGGTTATTTTATTTATGAAGCGTCAGCTATAATGCTGCTGGAGAATACATCATTTTCCTAGAGAATCCAGCGATTATACAACCCTGAAAGAACCGGAGCCAAGCGTTTCCCTTTCAGATTTTTAGCCTTTCTCTGGATGCTGGAAGGCCCGGTGGCAAAAGCTCTCCCCAAAGCCGCAGGCGGATTCGCCAATCTCAGAACTCCGGCAGTCTTCTTCTTGTTGATCCTTTGGTTGCCCTTACAGCAGAGAGAATGCGCAAGGCGACGAATCAGCAGCAAATCCAGCGAGCTCTTTTTAGGGGATGTTGTAGAAACAGTCGAGCTGGTTGACTGACAATGAACATTTGCTTCGCAAAACGCCTTTGTTGGCTTCCATATCTGCTTGGGAGTTTAAGTTCCTGAGGATGTGATAGAAGGAAATCTTGTGAAATTTGGGCAAAATAGATCTGATTCTCCTGAGGATGGTTGATAACTGGAGCTGCGAAGGATTCTTTTTGGAGTGCAGAGCCTGAATAATAATTCTGGAGTCCCCAAAGACTGATAAGGAACAGACATTGCCTCTGATCGCTTGTGAGAGCCCCTGCCACAGAGCCAGAGCTTCCGCTCTGTTGTTGGATTCCTTGCCTAATCCCCAGGCAAACCTTAGCTGCCTGAGCCATCCGGGCACAATAGAACTCCGCCTCCACCTGCGAAACCGGGATTGCCTTTGGAGGCCCCATCAAAAAACAGGCAATGCTCATTCAGAGCCGACCTCCATTTTATGAACTCTTGCTCCTCCAGCCTGATTTCCCATTTATAGGGAACGTTGATAGCAATGGCAGCCCCATCTTTATGATTTGGGACCAAACTGTTCAGCGAGAGTTCCTCTTCTCTGTTCAGGGCTTTCCCAGGTTTTTTGGTAGTGTTGGCATCCAGAGTTTCTCCTAAAAGAGCTTTAATTTTGGTGATGACTTTGAGCGGGTTGCAGCTTTCATTTTTGAAAAGTCTGTTATTCCTTTCCAGCCACAGCTTCCAACAAACGAACTTGGGGAACCAGAGCCAGCAGTTTTTGAGAAGGGTATTTTTGGAGAGACCATATGACGACAATTTGCTCCAGGACTGGAAAAGATTTTGAATGTTTCTCGGGAGATCGAATTTATCAGCATTTAGCATGAGGACTCCCCTCCAGACTTCTGATGCAAAGGGACAAGTTAAGAACAAGTGATCAGCTGTTTCTTCCTCTGTCTTACACAGATTACATCAGGATGGACCTTCCATTCCGCGCCTCCAAAGATTATCTCGAGTGAGGATACTATTATGAGCTAATGTCCAGCAGAAGAAATCTATTTTGGGAAGAGAGGGGGAATCCCAAATAAAATGCCATTGAGCCGGGTTTGGAGGAGCATTTGGAATGGCCATGATGCTTTTGTATCCTTCAGCAGCAGTATACGAGCCTGTAACAGATCCCCACCCTCGCTTGTCTTTTGCTGAAGCTTTTACAGGGGCTTTCCCTTGAGGCTTATCCAAAAGAACAGAGGCTTCACCCTCCAGCCATTGAGGGACCTCCCCCAAATGCTAGCTTTCCCAAAGACCATCCTCCGACCAAGAGGAGATATCCCAAAGAGTGTTCAGATTGCGACCTTGCAGCCAGTTTCTGATATTAGAAATTTCTTCCTCCTGGTTCATCGGTTGGTCACCTAGAATAGGATCATCCCAAATTCTTATTTTTCGCTCATTACCTGGAATCCAATACAGCTTACGACTAAAGTGATCCCAGGCTTTGAGGCAGAGACTAAAGACAGGAGAACCTTTAGTGGAGCGAGGCAGCTGGTCCAGACATCTGAGGCGCTTCCCATGGAAATATTTTCTCCACAGGACCTTCTTGCTCCAGCTAATTTTCCCAGAGACAATGTCCCAAAGCAGCTTGGTTCCCAAGGCCAGATTTTGAGTAGACAGATCGCGGATTTGTAATCCTCCTTCCATGAATGGTTTTTTTTATGGTGTCCCATTTAACAAGGTGCAACCTTCTTTCATTGTTTTTTCCCCCTTCCCACAGGAAGCGTCTGAGCAGAACTTCCATCTTGTTGATAAATGTTTTAGGGGCCAAGAGGATAGAGTGCTGATATAACGGAAGACTTGAGAGGACCTCTTTCATCAAAATGATCTTCCCCGCGTTATTCAGCCATGAAGCTCCCCAGGCATTGATTCTGGTTTTGATCTTGTCCAGCAAGGGCGTCCAATGGGAAACCTTGGAAATGGATCTGAAGATAGGGATCCCCAGATATTTGAAGGAATCCCAATCCCAAGACCCTTCCATTTGGAGAATCCTTGCAATATCAAAAAGTTCCCTGGCTGAGCAATTCCAACTATAAACTGTGCTTTTAGTATAATTGATCTTGCTGCACGAAACTTCTCTATAGCTGTCCAACTCCTTCTTAAAGGATTTTGCAGCGTTTATGCTTGCCCCACCCAACAGAAGCGTATCATCAGCAAATTGGGCATGGTTTATGTCTTTGACCTGATGAACCATTCTGAGACCAGGAAGGATTTGAGACTGGAGATTGTGATCCAGTTGGAAGCTGAGAACCGAGGCTTGGATCGCGTAGAGAAGCGGGGACAAAGGGCAACCTTGTCTGAGTCCCCTAGAGGCTTGGAAGAAATTTGAAGGACGCCCATTTACTAAAGGCGCAATCCAAGGAGAGGCAATGCAGGATTTTATCCAGTTAATGATAGCTGGTGAAAAGCCCATTTTATCCATTACCATAAACAGGAATTCATGCTTTACTCTATCAAACGCATTTGCCAGGTCAAGCTTAATCACAATTCCTTTTTCCTTTCGGTAATAGCTTGAATGAACAGCTTCTTGCACCAGCACTATATTATCAAGAATTTTCCTCCCTTTGATGAAACCACCTTGATTTTCAGGAATAATGGCAGGAAGGATTTTTTTTAGGCGGTGGGCTATGATTTTGGTTATAAGCTTGTAGCTGGAGTTGCACAACGAAATAGGCCTAAATCTGTTGAAATTGGCTGCTCCTTTCTCCTTTGGTATCAAGGCCAAAAACGCTGAATTGATGCCGCCTCCGATCTTGGCACAAGATTGGGATTTCTTAACCATTCTCAGAAGGTCAGAATTGATTATATCCCAATAGGACAGGTAGAATCTAACAGGGAACCCATCCGGACCCGGAGCTTTGTCCGGTTCCATACTGTCCAGGGCTCTTCTGAGATCATTCATGCTGATAGGGGCCATCAGCATAGCGTTGGAAGGATCTTGGACACAATTAGGGATCAAATTCATCGGATAGATCTGGGGATCCAAAGGGGGTTCGTCCGGGGTTGAGTAAAGATCTTTAAAGTAACTGTGAGCTGCTCGCTTTATTTCTTCAAAGTCTTTGACCACCACATCTTGATGGTGAATTTCTTTAACTGATTTGAATTGCTTGCGGGCTTCAGCGTGCTTGTGGAAAAAGCTGGTATTTTTGTCCCCAGCTTGCAACCAGAGAGCTCTGGATTTCTGCCGCCAGAATTCTTCTTCTACCCTGCTTGCTTTGTGAAACTCTTTTTGCAGGTCAATTTCTCTCTGAAGAAGGACTTGGGTGACTTCAGTGTTTTCCATCGACAGTTGGTGGATAGCTAGATTGTCCATGGCCTCTTTAATGTTGGAGGAGGGGGATTTCAGCGTTCTTGCCCAGTCCTTGAGTCTTCTTTTGAGCCTCCTCAGCTTTTCTTCCGATACATAGAAGGGGGAACCTTGTACCGGTCTTTTCCAGACTTCAGAAACCATCTCTTGGAACCCCTCATGCTGTAGCCATAATGAGCTGAATCTGAAGGGAATGGGCCCAAGATTTTCTTCCGTGGAGAGCTCAAGAATAATGGGTTTGTGATCCGAGGTGCTGTTTGGCAAAATTTTGGACGAAGCCGTGAGACCACAGGTCAGGAAAGAGGTTTGAACCAGAAAACGGTCTAACCGAGCTGCAATGTGATTTGGACCCACTCTTTTGTTGGACCATGTGAACTTCCCGGATGAGGGCTTGATATCCTCTAGATCCCATCCCAGCATGAGATCTTCAACCCATTCTCTTGCTGGGTCCCTGACCGGGGATCCTCCCCTTTTCTCATTTGCAGCAAGAGTAACATTCATATCCCCAGCTATGATAATGTTGTCAGGGTTATTCAAAGAGAGATAGGACGAAATTGAATCCCAGCAAAGATTTTTCTCAGAAGGGAGAACATGAGCATAAATATTGAACAAACTTACTTGATGACAGGAGTCTTTGTGGAGGAGCTTCGTGAATATCCAGTGGGTGGAGTTCTCTTTTTGAAGCAGGTCATATATATTGCTATCCCAGAAGGTAGCGATTCCTCCGGAGGCACCTCTTGCACTGACAGCACAACCATTACCTTTTCGCCAGTAGGATTTGCTGGTATTAAGGAGGAAATTTTCCTCCATCTTTGTCTCCTAGATTAGAAGGATTTCAGGCGAATGCATTCTGACTATATCTTTGAGGGCATCTTCTTTTAGCTTGCTGCCTAATCCTCTGCAATTCCAGGAGACGTACTTCATTATTTATTGGCTTGGGAGGCTGTGGCTCCTTTTGGAGCCGGGCCATGCTTGCGCCCAGACCTTGTATTCATCATTCCTTTGAGAGTTTTTTGGGATCCTTGAAGAACATCCCTATAGGTTTTCTCCTCTCTTAGTTTCTTCTTGGATTTTCGCCCCCTGGATGACTTGATAGGGGTGGCTTGAGAGCTGTCTGACTCATCGGTTCTTCCTTCTGAGTCTTCATCCGATTCAGAGGCTAGGCTTATGTGATCTTCATTATCTTTGTTTCCTTCAGAGCCTCCTGAGGCTGGGGGGGTGATTATTTCAGTACCCATTCCTTTTGCTTCCTTCATTGGATTTTCGGTTGCTTCTTGAGTCTCGATGGATTCTGCGTTCCCACCAGAGGAGGTTCCCACTTTTGGATCTTCATTGTTCTTCAGGTTGGACTTCGACTTCTCCCCTGAACCATAATTTTTCTTTTCTGTTGGTCTTGGGATAGCCTTACCCCTTTTAATTTTTTTCCATCCCTCCTCGTTCTCCTTAGTCCCGACTTGAGATTTGGGGCAGTTCCATTGGAAGTGTCCGTGTTCATGACATGTTCTGCACTTGAACGGAAGTTGTTCGTAGTCCAGCATTTGATAGTGTTGCCATTCTCCCACTGTGATTTTAATCGCTTTTGGGAGCCCAACCTCTAAGTCCACCTCCACACAAATTCTTGCACAAGTGTATTGGCCTTTAGGATCTGCTTTGTCAATGAATCTGCCCAGACCGTTCCCAATCTTTTGCAATGACTGATAGCTCCAGCAGTGGATCGGTAGGTTGGGAAGCCTAACCCAGACTGGAACTTCCTTCGGAACATCTACTGAGGGATCAAAATCCGGGGTCCATTTATTGAGGTACAGACCCTGGTTTCCCATGAAATACGGTCCATTCCTGAAAACCAGATCCCGGTCTTCTTTGGTGGTGAACTCAAAGATGAAGAATCCTCTCCCTACCGGATAGCAGATCACACTGTTCTTCAACTGAGGCCTCCAGTTGCGTTGAATCCATTCGTCCGTGGTTTTGGTAGAGGGCCAGTGCCCCATGAATTGCCCGACCAATCCTCTATCAGCAAGGGCAAGAGCAATTTTGATCGGCTGGTCTTCTTGCAGGGCTATCTCAGGCACTTCCTCGAGTTTTTTAATAAATTTTGGGATATCTGGGGCAGGGCGTTTCTTTCCTTTCTGTGTTAATAATCGCCGGAAGGCTTCTTCAGAGGATAATGGAGGGGTGGGAGAGGATTCCCCACCCCCAGGATCCCCCATGGCTGCCTCGCAGGGGCGCAATCTGGGATCTCAGGAGCCACTGCGGCCTTTCAACTCCAAGAAAAAAATTGCGATGCTCAGAAAAGCACCAGCTGAAAACTCACCGCTGCAGAGGGAAACAGATCCAGGGAGGGAGCCGGATCAGCCGCAGAGGGCCGAGGCCGCCGTCACGAACCCTAGCAGAGCTCCACCATATCGTTTCCGTCCTCGATCAAATTCATTTTTTATAATCATACTTAATAATTATTATAGTTAGTCATCTTATAAAAATATTTGGGTTATAAATCAATATTGAAATTATTTTAATTGTAATTAATATTAATTTTAGTTTCTTTAATTATAATGTGAAAATGTTTTGTGAGAGAAGCTTGTGAAACACCTTAATTAAATTAATTAACCATCTTTTGAATCAGTTACCGGAGAACCCACAGTATGAACATTTTTATGCCAACGTTTGAAATCCCAACTAGGATCCATCATCAGGACTTATGAATGATGATAGAAGAAGAGCTGCTTTAGAAGGAAATAAATAATGATGTGAAAATTTTTTTGATAAGCAGAGGTCGGCTTGAATGATTAATTTTAATTAATTTTTTATTATTTTTTAATAGGTGAGCGATAATAATGATTAAATTTTTAACATATGTTAATATATTAATTTTTATTTTACTTTATTAATTTGTTTATTTTTGTTTGAGAAATGTTTATTTATATATAAATTAGTATTTTAAGGATTAGAGAAATTTTT
>APFE031577643.1:56135-120640 GCA_000404065.3 Pinus taeda
ATATATTAAAATAATTGATTGATTTATTAATATATTTATTTATTTGTTTATTTATTTTTATTTTTAAAACTATTATTCATTTGATGATAAGGGTAAAGGATATGCTATACCTGGGATGTGTTGGCGATCCTGATTTCCCTGATCAAGGGGAGCCAGCTCCTGCTAATCTCCAAGCCATTGTCTCTGTTCAGATTATGAGGATGTTTGATAATTTTGAGTGCTTCTCTGATCTTTCGTCTATGATGCTGCTCTTCCCTTGCGGTAGAAAGACCTTACCACACTGAGGTTGGTCTTGGGCCTTAGGTTGATGAGACAACAACCTCCTCTCAGCTTTCTCTATGGCTCTTTTAATCTCCTGTTCCTTGTAGCCTATACTTTTAAAGGTTGCGACTAAATGATTCTTTTCTTCATTTAGATGCTCATAGTCAGAAATTCGAAGGGCTCTGATAGCAAGAGTGTTTAGAACCCCAAACTTTTGAGCCGGGTGATGGTGGGAATCCGCATGGAGGTAACTTTCAGTGTGGGTTACCTTCATGAAAACCTTATGCCCTAGAGAACCATCCTCTTTTCTGGAGAGATAGAATTTTAAATTTTTCCTCAGTCTAACTTAGGAAAAAATGTTAATTGATATTAATTTATTAAGGAAAGTTGAGAAAGCTCTAAAAATCACATGGATCGAGTTTGAGATGATCTTAGTTGTTGATAACGATTTAATAATGTTTGTTGGTGATCCAACGAGAAATTATAAGAGCAGGTTGATGGGGATGGATACGATACAATTGTGAGACACAAGGAGAGTGATTTCCTTGGCAGATCGAGCTATCCAGTTACAGAGATTGAGCAGGGAAGAAAAGTTCAAGCCAGAAGGAGAGAAGAAGTAAGAAGGAGCATCAAAGATAAATTTTGGAGTAATTTCCTAGTGATTTCTAGTTCCAAAGAGTCAACAGAGAGTAGGTCAAAATATTTTGTAGATAAGCAGCCTGGGTGGTGCGAGTTAGCCATATCAGCAGAGCGACTTGCTAGGAAGAGGTTGGGTCAACTGTTGAAGGCCGGAAGGTCTTTCCAGAATCTAGAGAAAAATTTCTAGTGGTAGGAGAAGGCTAGACGACCTATTTTGGAACAATTCCAGTGGTCATATGAACTACACATGCCATGAGTGCGAACAGGTCAAAATGAAGCCGAATTATTTTGGGAGAGGGAGAACTTTCTCCTAAATATTTTTGGCGAGATTTTTGCTAGAGGATAGCTATATTACCATCCATATTATTGTACTCATTTTTTTTGCTGCATAATAATAAAAATAAACCCTGATCTGCTACACCAGGTTTCTCTTTGAGGTTTTTCTAGGGACTTTTGTTCAAAAATATTGGTGTCATTTTTATTGTGTGTGCATCTATTTTCTCAGCTTCTATTTAATTTCCACATTGTAATTTTATTGTGGATAATTGCAATGTGATTTATTCGTTATTTGTCATAACAAATAAACTGCATAATTAATAAGTTAGAATAAATTTAGATTTGGGTATTTTTTGTAATATCCTTTTGTAAGCATGTAAAGTCTCCTCGACATGTGGAAGTGGAGTGCGAAGATAGTATGAGTCAAAGGGGCCTTAGTCCCTTAGGTGGGTAAGTAATGGAGAGGTTTTGAGACCTGCCCATGGTCAGTGGACTATGGTATTGTAAAAAAATTGCTATATATAGATGAGTCATAGCGAGTCTAAGAGGTATCTTATTGATAAGAATCTTTGTAAGGGCAGGTAAGATAAGGTAGGAAAGGTATGTTTCTTATACTTATGTGAAAGGGGAAGGCTCCTATAGCTAAGTGCATGAAGACCTTGGTAAGTCTGCAGGTTGGGTGTGCAGGTCCCTGCAGTTGAGTGTGCAGGGAAAAGAAGTATGTACTGAATTGATTATACTTAATAAAGGCAGTTTTGAGACAATTTTGATGCATCTGTGTCTTCTTTCTTACTTCTGCAAGTTTTTGTATTTTCATTATGTGTTATAATTTATATGATTTAATGCTTATTTGGTGGGCAAAAATAGTAGATCAATAATATTTATGCATGTTATGAATAATGAAGAGCCTTCATGAAGATCTGGAAGTTGTTTAAGTGCATTTACAGTAATTGCCTGTTCAGAAGGGTTAAGTGTTCGCGAAGGTAGATCTAAGCCATAGGACTACATAAACCTTTCACACAAGCCTCTAGATGGAGAAACCTAGTTCTGTCATCCCCCAATACTGCTTCGGGTGAGATTGTAGCCTGTGGTACACAGGTTGTTTCCGTAAGGGCCAACAATTAAGGTTTTGTTGGTTGGTGCAGATAATGTTGAATCTGGTTCAGGCCCCAACAAGCCAACAAATGGTTCTATTTCCTAGACCGGGATCTGTCTAAGGAATGTGTGATGTCAAATAATTGGTTCCCTACTAAGAAGGAAATCGAAAAGTGGATTGATAAAAATTTACACGCATTTGTAGCTCAGGAGAACGTAAACCCATGGTTATCCAAGGAAGAGTGGCTGAATAGATACTTGTACATAGACGAGCTTGAAATCTTCTTCTGCTCTTTCCCTGGTGAATTACACGAGTGGTTGTCCAAATTGGCGGATAGTCAAGGTACGTGGAAGCTTGAATGCCCTATTGTGTGGACCCCAGATCTGGTGAAGTGCTTGGAGGCTTCAGAGAATAAAATCGCGCAGGTTGTCATCCACTGGATTGATTGTGTTCTGGGAGGATTCATCATTGAGTTCGCGATCAATTCATCTTCCATTTATAGTGAAGCAGGGCATAGGTTCTTCAAGGGACCAAGAAGTAAGTACTTAAAATATCTGGAAACCTAGAATAAGATGTTATTGTACGAAAAATGAGTTATGCCATTACATTTATGTTTGGGACTACGTGAAGCGGAAAACCCTTTAGAAGAACGAAGAATCATGCTTTGAATACAGTCTGATGTTAGGATCTTCTAGCGATGACGAAGGAACTATTCTGAACATGCCACGAAGCATGCTGCAGATAGTAAGTTAGGGTATCCTGGAGATACCCCATCCATCCACTCCACTACCACCTCCAACTCCGCCACATACACCTGCACCTACACCTCCACTTCCACCTCCACCTCCGCATCAACCATTTAACATGGCGAATATGATGAAGATGTCGATATTTAAAGGGGTCGGAAGAGAGGACTCCGAACAATTCTGGTTCGTCGTGGATGCTGCGTGGAAGGCATAATAGATTACTGATGATAATATGAAGAAAGCATAGCTGGTCACAACACTGTAGGATAGGACATTGACTTGGTATATTAAGTTCTGTACAGATCAAACTGGCGCGATGATGGAAGAGACTCAACAGACATTGAACAATGATTTTAAAAAGCCTAAGTATCAGGCGCAGTTTGTAACAGAGTTTAAGGAAATACAACAAAGGGTAAATGAGTCCACATGGGACTTTGATCAGAGGCTAAAGTGCCTGATCTAGCAGGCTAATATGTCTATCATGAATTCTCAGCATAGGGATTAGTACATTGCTACTCTCCTTCCCCATCTAAGATGACCATTATCACAACAGAAGATAGGAATGAAAGCAGAGGCTATAGAGATTGCGATGAGGTTGGAAGCCTCACCAATTCAGGATACGAACATTGGAGTACAACAAATCCAATCGTAGCTCATAAGCCTGCACATGAAGTTGCAGAGCTTGAAGACAGGAAAAGAAGCTCAACCTGAGGTGAGCACGGAAGTCTGGTGCATAAGGTGTAAAGACAAGGGACATGATAAGGATCATTGTCCTGTTTACCAGAATTACCTGATCAGAGGAGGTCATGTACCTTTGAAGCTAGAAAACATTGTGGGACCGAGCACAGGAGTACCCTTATGGTGCGTTATATGCCAGATAGATGGGAAACACGCGACTAACCATTGTCACCTCTTGGAAAATTTTGTACAGACTCCACAACAGTTATTTTGTACCTTCTGTAAATCGGTTGGGCATAATGAGCGAAATTGCCGAAGCTACGAATTGATGATGGAGCAGACCCCTACGTATCGAATGCAGACAGAAAATCAGCCTAAGGATCAGGGCGTAGGTGCAGTGCACGAAGGATTCCATGGCCAAGGAAGAGGACGGGGAGGAGGAGCTGGCAGAGGTCATGGATAAATCATTTGTTATAACTGTGGAGAAGCAGGTCATTTTGTGCGCGATTGTCAAACCCCAATGCATCCATCATGTCACTATTGCAGATAGTTGAACCGTGTGATAGAAGATTGCCCAGTGCTAATAGCCAAAATGTTGGAGAAAAAGAATCAACAAACCACGCAAAATATACAAATGATGAGGGCGGAGCCCCGCGAAGAGGACCATAGTATCAATATCGTGATGCGAAGTGGTATTGCCACAGGAGAAGATAAAGGAAAGCAACTAGAAACCGAATGATGGGTATGCAAGACTGCTGAAAAAGAGGTTGGATTTGATCTCAGCAAGGGTAAGGAGAATTTCATGGAGGCCAAGAAGAATTTTTTTGAGGCTTCTACATCTGAAAGTCCGGAGAGATCGGCTGAAAACTATGAAGCACAGGACATGGATCCCTTGCTATTGGCTACTTTTATGAAAAACTGTATGAAGTTGTTGCATGATGGGAAGGTGGTGGAAGGGCTCCAAGAGATAATTGAAAACTGTATGGGTAAAATCAAGACTCCTCTCGAACAACGTGTTGTGAGAAAATTGTGTAAACATAAGAAGAAGATAGGATGTGAAATGAGGCTAACCATGCAAATTGGAGAATACGAAATGGATCAAGTCATCCTGGATCTGGGATCTGATGAAAACTTGCTGCCAAAACAGATGTGGGAAAGGATGGGGAGACCTACACTACAATGGTCTCCTATCCAGCTTTGTATGCCCAATCAACAAAAGATCATTCTTATGGGGCACATGTATGGGGTAATGGTGGATATTGAAGGAGAAAGTGCTCTGGCCGACTTTGAAGTAATTGAAATAGTGGATGACAACAATCCTTACCCTGCACTATTAGGAGTTGATTGCACCTTCGACATGGATGCGGTAATTAATATGAAGAAGCGAAGGATGACATTTGAGAAGAAGGCACTCAAGGTTATTGTATTGTTGGATCCCATTGAAGGAGCCCGCTACACTGAACTAGTCTGCGACTATGAAGAGGAAGATGTTTGGATGAAATATAAAAGATTATTGTGCGCGATGAAGATTGGATCAATCTCACTGCAGATGGATGGATCACATGGGATACAGATAGTTCCTGCACATCAGATTCAGATGAAGAACTTGAGCACTGGCAGAATAGGTTACACGAAGTCTCAATGCTACGTTTCAATATTATGACAAAATCACTTTGGTGTGTATCCATGGAGGTAAGAAATCTTCCTCATTATGATGTTCTGAATGATGTTAACTTGTTTTTGGATCAGTTTGAAAAAGAGCTGCCAGAAGATCATTGGTTCTAGGCTCTTGATTTGGCACTGCACGGTACGCCTACCCATTGGTGGGGTATTCATAAGGATAGTTTTGTAGATTGGAAAGAATACAAGCGAATCATGAAGCTAAGGTTTTGGTACGCTAATACCTGTATGACCAAGAACTACACGAGAAGGGATGATCCACACGATCACTTGGCGCGATGGACTAAAGCTTGGGGAGAGGAACCTCAACCTGAACGGGTACATATCTTTTTCCATACCCTAGATACTATTTCAATGAACTGGTACTTGGAAATAGAGCTACGCCATGGGACGGCCGAATGGGATATCCTGAAGGATAGTTTCTTGTTAACTTTTCACTTTGAGGATGGATTTGCTTGTATTGATGAGGCACTCCAGGAAATTAAGGCAACAATCTTCAAAATTCTTGAGGAGATGATAGAACGAGTTCAACCGGACTGGAATACACAACTGTGCCATGCACTGTAATGCTACAACGTGAATTTAGAAGAAGAAGAAGAGGATCCACGAAATATCAACATTCTAGAGTTTGAGGGACATCGCGAGGTTGAAGGCCCCAAAGCAACGAACCCTAATATAACAACCTTTGAAGACTAGGCAAGTGAACATTGGATCAGACGCACAACCTAAGTTTGCAAAGATAGGCGATTATTGGGATGAGGATATAGTCGATAAGGTTATGGAACTACTGTGCGAATATCGAGACTTATTTCTTACCAAGTTCTTGGACCTGAAGGGAATAGTAGGAGATCTGGGTGTAATGAAGATCACCTTAAAGCCTGATGCGAAGCCCGTGAAACAGAGACCCTACCATATAAATACCGAGTATAAGGAGAAGGTGCACAAAGAGCTAGACAAAATGCTGGAGGCTGGAATCATTGAGCCAGTAGACGAGTTTGATTGGGTGAGCCCTATGGTTGTTCAGGAGAAGAAGCAACAAGATGAAATCAAGATATGCATAGATTTGAGGAGGCTTAATGATGCATGCGTTCATGACCCATTTCCAATGCCATTTACAGATGACGTTTTGGAGAATGTTGGAGGGCAAAAATCCTATTCGTTCACTGATGGGTTCTTGGGGTACCATCAAATTAATATCGCGCCAGAGGGTCATAGCAAGACCACCATCACGATAGAGTGGGGATGTTTCCAGTACATAGTGATGCCATTAGGACTAAAAAATGAACCCGTGATCTTCTCAAGGGTTGTAATTGCAACTTTTAAAGAGTTCATCCGTAAATACTTAGAAGTTTATTTTGCTGACTGGACTTTGTTTGGGTTGGTAAAGTGCCATGTTGCAAGTTTTCCCCTTATGTTGGATACTTGTCACATATACAAGATTTCCCTGAATTTGAAGAAATGAATCTTTTGCATGCCTTATGGGATCTTGCTAGGCCATGTGGTATGTAAGTAGGGATTAATGGTAGACCCTGCAAAGATAGTTGTTATTGTCAACTTAGAGGCTCCAAAGAATATAAAGAAAATGCACGCAACACTGGGCCACACCAGATACTATAGGAAATTTATCAAAGCTTATGCGGAGATAACTGCGCCAATGGAGAAATTACTGAAGAAGGACACAACTTTCTGCTGGGATGAGGAGTGTTAGCATAACTTGGATGTTTTAAAGGAAAAGATGGTGACTGCGCCCATTTTGGTGTTCCCAAACTGGAAGAAAGAATTTCATGTTCATGTGGATTCCTCCTATATTGTGTTAGGTGCAGTATTGACCCAACTAGGCGAAGGCGAGATTGATCATCCTATAGCCTTCGCGAGTAGGAAATTATCAATTGTAGAGAAGAACTACTCAACTACAAAGCGCAAAGTCTTGGCGATGGTATATGTGCTACAAAAATTTCGACATTACTTTTTAGGCGCACACTTAAAAATGCACACAGATCACTCTGCTCTCAAGTACCTGCTCAACAAGCCTGTGTTGGGGGGGAAGATCTATAGGTGGTTATTTGTTTTTCAAGAATACGACTTTGAGGTGACTGTAAAGCCTGGACGACTGAATGTAGGACTGAATCATCTATCTAGAATTGAGACAGGTGAAGAACACACTAGTTTGGAAGAAGGATTTCCATATGCACATCTCTTTATTGTACATGTCGCAGACAATCACTTTACTGACATAATCTAATTCTTAACCGCTGGCGCAGCCCCAACGAGATATTCTACACAGCAGAAAAAGGAATTGGTGGTTCGCGTGACTGATTTTTCTGTGATCCCTGGACACTTGTATAAGACAAGCTCTAATGAAATACTGCGTAGATATGTTCCAAAGTTTGAACGATCTAGCATCCTCGCTGAAGCACATGGAGGAGTGGTGGGAGGACACTATGCCGCCAAGGTAACCGCGCAGAATATTTTTCGCGTAGGATTGTGGTGGCTGACGATGCATAAGGATTTTAAGACATATTGCAGGGCATGTGATGTTTGTCAATGGATGAGGAAGCCATCATGGAGGGACGAATTGCCCTTAAACCCGTAGATTTCATTGCAGGTGTTTGAAAAATGGGCGATTGACTTTGTGGGTCTGATACAACCACCAGTTTAAAAGATGGGTGCAAGACACATTATTACTGCGACTGAGTATTTAACGAGGTGGACAGAAGCATAACTTGTCAAATACTGTAGCGTTTCTACAATGCTGAAGTTCCTTTTTGCGTTTGTCTTAATTCGATTTGGGTGTCCTAATATATTGATGAGTGTTAGTGGTACACATTTCCTAAACAAAACTATTGTTGTGATGCTCAAAGAATTCTACGTTTATCATCAGAAAAGCACGCCCTATCATCCTCAAGTTGACGGTATGGTTAAAGCATTCAATAAGATCCTAGAGAGCGTGTTGACGAAGGTCTATAACACAAAAAAGGAATGATTGGGATGTACGCATACCAGTGGTCCTATGGGCATATATGACAACGTGTAAAAATTTGACAGGCCAAAATCCATTCAGATTGGTCTATGGGATAAAGGTTGTGATGCCCATGGAGTATATTGTGCCGAGTCTACGGATTGCAGCATTGATGGATATGGCGAATTGCGAGACTATGGAGGAGCGCCTTGTGCAGTTGCTAGAATTAGAAGATGACCGGTTTTTAGTAGGATTTCACCAATAGGTGCAAAAGGAGCGCGATAAGGCATGGCGCGATCGACACATAAAGCAGCACACTTTTCAGGTGAAAGATTTGGTCTTTGTATATGATAGCAAGTTTGCAAATGGTGACGCAGTTCAGCTCATGAAGCTGAATGGGGAATTGTTTCCAGGAAGAATCAATGGAAGTCGATTGGAGTTGTATAAAGGGGATCCTGCCCCTACATCATGATTATATGATGGGGGGATGGTCTTAGAACTCTAGGCAACTCTTGTAGCATTTTTTGGTTTTGGTAAGTTAGAATCAATTAGTCAAAAAATGAAAATATTTCTTAAAAAATGTTGAGCTAGGATATGGACAAAAAGAATATTGAATAAAAATGTTAGGAAATATCTTGATAACATGTCCATATCAAAATGTTAGAATAGATGCCCTAAAAGATGAAGGCAAAAATAAAATGTTAGGTTAGAGAGAAAAGCAAAAAGCAATAAACTCTGAAAGTAGGCAAGTCCAAGTGCCACTACTTTTACTTTATTATGCAAAATAATGGTTGTGTGTAGCTTGTCATAAATGCCACAACCCATGACAGTCAAATAGTTTAATCTTGACTATTTCATGCTTTAAATTTCATGTTTATAGTTAGAGAATAAATATCTAACCAAATTGTTTAATCTTGGCAGATCAGTAGTTAGGTAGAGAATAGTAAGGAGCTCATCAGTTTAATCTGAGCCCTTGGATGTTATAAGGTTAGAATTAGATAGTTTGCTTTTCAAAAGAAAAAGGAAAGAAAAGGGTCTGCTGCCTAAATGCACCCAATTAAGTGAAGAAAAAAGGTTAGGGTAAGTAAAGGGTAGGTAGAAGAAAGGTTGCAGAAGTACAAAGTTGATTGAGGTATAAGTACATTTATCATGCTTAATCATGTGATGCAGTGTGTAGGAGCAGTTATGAAGGTGAAAATATGTTCACAAGTTGATTTGGTTAACTTTCCCTCATTTCATTTCACCCCCCACTACATACTTACTAATTTCCTCATTATCCCATCATTTCCTAAGAAAATACCCTTTTCCCTTCGTTTTCACCTTTTCCCCTTGGTTTCACACATTTCCCTAGAAAATTACCCTCCAAACTCATTCCCCTACCTAAAACCCCGTTTTTCCTAGTGTGAAACCCTTTCCCCTTGGAAAAAATCACTCCCCCCTTGTAATATTCCTAAAACCCATAAAACCCCCCTTTAACCTAAGTTTTATTAAACCCCGCATTACTTAACAAACCTCTGCAAATCATCTTTTTCCTGATATAAGAACTCTTTTAACCCACCACCCTTGGTGTGTTTAAATAAACCCCGCCGTCGTTAACCTTGGTCCCACTCCATAAACCTGTGCATTATGTTTTAACCCGCTTATGTTTAAACCCCGCTTATTCATTAAAATACTTACAAATCCTTTGTAATTATTCCCTGGGACCCGCTAATCTCTGCCGATTTCCCTTCGTGCAAATTTACCGCATGATAGCCGTTAGATATTCTGCTCCCAAATCCAACGACCCACAACAATATCACGCGCTCCCAATCTCCTAGCTTTACTCGCCTGAGATCACGTAAGATTCGTGGTTTTGCTCGGGCCCCTTGTGGTTATGTGGCAGTCCCATGTTAAATTGCGTGCCCTCAGAGAAAAACCACCCAACGGCCAAAAGCAGTACGATGAGCCTCCGAAACCACTCCCCACGTACAATAAAACCAACCACTGTTCACTTAACCCTTCAGCGCCAAATTTTAAATGTTTCTCGTTTAAACGCTAAAACCCTCACTTTCGCTCTTTTTTCCCGTTTACACAATAAAACCTTTAGAACCCTTCCTGCGCCACCCTAAGACTCTACAAACTATTTTGATCTCTGATTACCGTCCAAACACTTCCGTGACTCCATCCATAGACTTTCATGTTCCTTAAAGCCATTTATCACCTCCCTGCCAGTGTGTGTTTTTCTTAACAATTGTTGTATTTTGCAGGCGATCATCTAAAACCTGTTTGTTCTAGATTCTCTTAGGAAATGAATTAAAAATCCTTTATACAATTAAAAGGCAATTTTCATTTACATAGAGCAGAAGTCATTTACACAGTAATGGTTAAAATAAAGAAGAAATCATTTACACAGAGACAGTAAATGTTAAAACAGAGGAGGCAGATAAAACATATAGATAAAAGACAAACATATGAAATATACAGAAAGATGATCAATATCCAACTACCTGATACTGAGACATGTAAAAACTAAATGATTTATTGTTGAAATACATAGTAAAAACTTGAAATGTACAGTAAAAGTAAAAATCACAGTAAAGGTTATTGAAAGGTCAAAGAGTATCAGATGAAAGGTCATAAGTAAAAATGACATCTAGTGTGAAGACCAAAGAACCAAGCAACTTAAAGGGTAAAAGATCAAAGACCAAAGCCAACATAACCTAAATAACAGGGACAACAAGCAACAGTTCAATAATTATATCTATCTTCTTGCATGAAGATATCTCCTTTTACTTGAATAAATCGGTTTTTGTAAAAATAGTTTAGGATATTTTCTTAGTTCTACTATTGTATAAATAACTCTCCTTACGAATTATTATAGGTTTACCAGTGAAACAGGTTGACCATTGAAAGAGAATTGCACTCTTGAAGAAAGGGTGCACCTTGATGAAGCATTTGTAAACATTTGATGTACTTAGATTTTCTGGACCCTTAATAGAAAGCAAAGGATCCTGAATTCAATTTTACATAGTTTGTTTTTCCTATAAGTTTTTCCAGTAACAATCATTATGTTTTTCTTGATATTCTTATGTCTTACAGAGATACCTAGGTAGGAATAATTGTGTTTCAGTCTATTCCTATAAGCTTCTGAAGTGATAATCTATAAAGAGAATGGATTAATGGACTGTCTGTTTAATTAATTCCCTCTGAATCAATAAATCATCAGCATCTTGTTGTAAGCATAAGCATATTCTCTTGAACTTTCTGAACATCGGTCAAAGGTTTTCATACTTATGATTATTTAGTTTTCTATCTGAAAATTGTGATAATCATATTATTTTTTGTTTCTGCTCATCACTATTCAAGATTTATCACTGTGTGAAATTTATAGCAGCCCTCTGTTTTGGTATTAGTATTATTCAAAAGGTTATGCATTACAATGTTACATATGTTTCATTCATTGGTCTTCCAAATTAAAACAAAAACCCTAAAACAATTATCTTAGATGCTCTGGCTTGATAGCTGACCATTATCAACTTAGAGGTACAACATCAGTCTGGCATTGTTAACGGGGATTCTAATTCCATTAATTTTTCCTGGGGCAATGATATTCATTCTATTCCTTTAAGGTGATTAAAGGTCTAGAAAGGTTAAAATCCTTCACCTAGCGACTCCACTAGCTCAAACTGGCACCTTTTAAGCACACAAGATCTCATTAAGAATCTGACTTAGTTAATCCTCTGTCAGATCCTGAAAAACTTCTGAGAAAAGCTAGTTGTAAAAGAAGACATCAACCATATTCTTCTTCCTCTTTAGCCTTGTAGTCTGAAGAGTTAGTATCATTTGATCCTTTTAGTAATATTCCATCTGATCCTGATTTAACACAAATACCTCCTTAGGTTTCTGAACTATTAGATAGGGGAGTTCATTTAGATTCATCTTTCCTCATTCATTATTTCAAAAAACATCGAGAACCCCCACGACCACCAAGATCACCTAAAACTGAGTCTGACTTGGGTGTTCATTTACCTGAATACAAACCCATAGGTTTCATATCCCCTACCACTTATTCCTTTCCTTCCACTTCTGAATGACTTGAAGCTTCTACTTCTGAACAACCTGAAGAGACCATATTTGTATATACAAATCCACTCTTTGAAATAAAAGAGGGTATTCCTTAATAGGTCCCAAAGTTAGTTCTTAAGACTCCTTTAAAGTTATTCAGGAGATCCCCTCATTCTTCCAATCCACATAGTCACACACTCTCTCAATCACCTTATTCTACCTCTTCTTCATTTTCTTCTTCATCCACACAAACACCTCATACACCACCTTTTACTATGGCATTCCAACCTATTGTACAGGATAGATATGCAACTTTAGTCTTACCTGCTAACCTCAATGCATTCCCAACTAGGTAGTTAAAATACCTTCCCAGGTATAATGGAGAAACTGGTCCCACTACTGAGGACCATCTTCAAGCTTTTATAGACTTTGCAGATAACATGAATATTGAACAAGAAAAATTTTACATCAGATTGTTTGTACAGTCACTTGAAGGAAATGTAAGAATTTGGTTTAGGTAGTTACCTGTAAATTCCATTAGAAATTGGGAAGAGCTTACAAACATATTTAAAAATCAATGGGGTGTAAAGAAAGATCCTCTTTACTTTCTGACTGATTTTGAAGAACTTAAAAGAAACATTGGTGAACCTGTATAAGATTTTATCAAAAGGTTCAATAAACTTTATCATAAGATGCCCCTTGATTGTAAACCCCCTGTAGCAGCGACTAAGTCTAGGTTTTCCAGAGCCTTTGATGATGATTTTGTTGTAATGCTAAGAGAGAGAACTTCAAGAACTCTTGAAGATATGCAAATAAATGCTATAGAGGTATAAGCAAATAGGGCCGCCTTGACTTCCTTGATAGCTAAATAGGAAAAGGCCCAAAGAGAACTCAAATGTATTCAAGAAGCCTCTAGTTCCTCTAGTTCTTCTAAGACTAAAACTGAAGATTCTAAAATAGATGATATAACTTCTCTTCTTAGAAATCTATCTAATAGAATTTCCAAGATTGAAACTCAACCTAGGACAGTTCAACAAACAATTACTAGACCCCAAAATCAAAATCAAGGTTAGTATAGAAGGAATCCACAATTACAAATTCTTCAGAGACCTAGTAATGATCAGTAGGTTCCCACTCCTTTACTGATAGATGACCAACAACCTGATGAAAATAATCTTGCATTCATCTCTATCTTTCTGATTTGTCCTGAAGATGGACCCCCTTTGGGGTTTGAAACGTCGGCAGGATGAAGATTACTGAAGATACCAATAACATGGATACTTCTTCTAATCAAACAGTTATGATTCCTCTCTCACAAAAAAATCAGGTCCGAGAAGGTAAAAAATCCTCACAGGTTTCTAAATACCATGCCTTCTCTGAATTTTTAATTGCAGAGTTGAACAAGAGATATGATCTTAGGCCTAGACCTAGCCCTGGAAGACCTCCTAAGGAGACTCCAATAATTGAACCTCGTACTAAAGCTACTGAAACTCAAGCAACTATTATTCGACCATTAAATCAATCAACTGATACTGCTCAAAATGATAAAAATGATTTGACTACATTTAATGTTGAAAAAGAGTTTGAAAGAGTTAAAATCCAAATTCTACTTCCAAAACTTTCCAAAAACCCTGGGTATAAAAATTAAGTCTCCAAATGTATACAAAACACCTCGGTTGATGTTGAAAGTGATATCATTAGTCTGTAAGAAGAAAAACCAACAGTTGTCTTTGGTCCTAGCTCATATATGAGAGATGAAATAGTGCCTCCTTTCTATGTAAATATTAAGGAAAATGATTCCATGTTATATAATTGTATGCTTGATTCTAGAGCATCACATAACCTCAAGCCAAAAACTATCATGGACCATTTGAAACTTGACATAACTAGATCCTATCATGACTTGTACATCTTTGATTCAAAAAGTGTGCCCTGCTTAGGATTGATTAAGGATTTAGTTGTCACCCTTGCCCAAATTCCAGTGAAAAGTGTAGTGCTTGATATATTTGTCACATATATCCCTCCCAAATTTGGAATGCTCCTTTCTAGGTCTTATTGTGCCAAATTAGGTGGAACTCTTCATATGGATATGTCTTATGCCACTATTCCAGTTTATGGGGGAGAACAACTAAGGTTATATAGAGAGGTAAGATTTGTGCACACTATTTGCAAAACAGACCAACCAAGGAACCATCCCATTTATGCAATTGATCCGGATTTTGATTGCTTTCAACTCTCTTCAAACCAAATTCATGAAACTCAAGTTAAAATAGAAGATGTAGTTGAAAGTCCTGTACCAAATCAAACTGATGTATGGAAACTATTTTTTGATGGTTCTTGTACAAAAGATGGAGCAGGAGCTGGGGTAGTTTTAATTTCACTAGAAAAAGAAAATATCACCCAATCATGCAAACTCGACTTTGATGTTACAAATAATGTGGCTGGATATGAAGCTTTCCTTTTTGGACTGCAATTAGCCAAAAACTTAAAGGTTCAAAACTTAAGTGTTTTTACTAATTCAAAACTTATTGTCAAACAAGTGAGAAATATTTTCCAGACTAAGCATCCTAGACTTAGGTCTTATCGAAATGAAGTTTGGGATTCAGTTGAAAACTTCTTTGATGCTTTTAATTTGACTTCTATTCCAAGAGATCAGAATATTCATGCAGATACCTTAGCTGTTTCTGCTAGTTCATTTAAAATTCCTGATCAAACTAATGTACTCTATCAAATACAAGTCAAGTACAGACCATCCATCCCAGACAATCTAAAACACTGGCATATATTTGAAGATGATGAACATTTGAAATCTTTTCTGCAGGTTATAGATGACTTTTCAGTTCTACAAATGATGAAGATAGAACATAAATAATTGAAAATGCAAATGAAAATGATACTTCAAATTTCAATTCAATAATTGCTGATCATGACATTATTCAATTGTTTAACAATTTTATTTCCGAAGGCCTCATTCCGTTAGAAAAATTGTTCGATCAAAATGATGTCCTTTGAAAACCTCAATCCATTTCTTCACAAGATGACATAGAAGAAATTAATATTGGAACAAATGATGATATTAAAAACATCAAAATCTGTGCATCTCTAGATCCTAAGGTCAAAGCTCAATATCTTAAGTTACTTCAAAATTATAAGGATGTTTTTGCATGGACCTATGGTGATATGAAAACCTATGACACTTCATTAATACAACATAACATTCCTTTAAAGCCAGAAGCAGTTCCTTATCAACAGAAACTTAGGAGGATCAATCCAGCTCTTCTACCAACTGTAGAAAAGGAAATTAAGAAAATGCTAGATGCTCATATCATTCTCCCTCTTAGATATTCTAATTTGGTTGCAAATTTAGTTCCTCTTAGAAAGAAGAATGGAGAAATCAGACTTTGTGTGGACTTTAGAAATTTGAACAAAGCATCATTAAAGGATAACTATCCTTTGCCCAAAATGGATCAGTTACTTCAAATGGTTTCAGGAGCACAAAGAATTTCTATGCTTGATAGTTTTTCGGGCTATAATCAGGTAAATGTTGATTCAACAAACAGAGAGAAGACAACCTTTACTACACCCTGG
Source organism: Pinus taeda (assembly GCA_000404065.3). NCBI lineage: Eukaryota > Viridiplantae > Streptophyta > Pinopsida > Pinales > Pinaceae > Pinus > Pinus taeda. Next base: position 72,103 of record APFE031577643.1, read on the forward strand.
GGTACATTCATGTATGCTAGGATGCCATTTGGCTTAACCAATGCTGGAGAAACATTTTAGAGAGCTATGTATGTAGCTTTTGTGGGTCAGGTAAATAAATTTGTGGTCATTTAGCTTGATGACATAACTATTTTTCTAAATATGATCAAAAACATCTAAAGCACTTGATGAAGGCTTTTGACAGGTGTAGAAAATTCAGAATATCATTGAATCCTAAAAAGTCTCTATTTGCTATCAAAGAAGGAAAACTGCTGGGCCATATAATTTCAAAAAAAGGAGTAGTGATTGATCCCAAGTGTGTGTCTGCCATTGAAACATTGGTCTTACCTAGAAACAAGAAGGAGACTCAAGATTTTCTAGGCAAGATTAATTTTTTAAGAAGATTCATCCAAAATTATGCTGAGATTGTAAAAGATATAACCGACATGCTCCAAAAAGATCATGAAGTTAAATGGTTTGTCTCTTCCAAGCATGCATTTAATCAGATCAAGAAAGCTATCTTTGAAGCTTCCACCTTGGTCAGTCCTGATTACACTAAACCATTTAGTATCTTTTCCTTTGCCTCAGAAACAACCCTTGTTGTTGTTCTACTACAAAAGAATGAAGATTCCCATGACCAACCCATAACCTTTTTCAGTAAGGTTATGAGAGATGTAGAGCTTAAGTATGACATAATTGAGAAGCAAGCATATGCCCTTATTCAAGCCTTGCAATCATTCAGGATGTATGTCCTACATTCTCCTATTATTGCTTATGTTCCTAACAATGCTGTTAAAATTGTTTTAACTCAACGAGACACTGATGGAAAGAGAGGTAGATGGATCACTCAAATATTGGAGTTCGATCTAACTATCAAAACTAAAAAGCTAGTAAAAGGCCAAGGATTAGCTAAGCTTCTAGTTGAATCCAACTATAAAGTGTTCGGAATCAATTCTGTTTTAGAGATACAAGGGAAGAATCCACAAGAACCTTCTACAACTTCAGATAAGAAGAAAACAAAAGAACCTTCTGTCCTTGCAGAAGAGGACAATCCACAAGAACCTTCCCTTCATCTTGAAGAAAAGAATCCACAAGAACCTTTACCTTCAGATCAAATCAACCCCTTATACATTATTGACAAATTTCTGTTGTCAGATTGGTACCAAGACATTGTAAATTTCTTGATCCGTTTTGAATGTCCAACATCATTCTCCAAAAGCCAGTGTAAAACTCTCAAACTGAAAGCAGTCAATTACTGTATCATAAATGCAAATTTGTACTGGAAAGACCCACTAAATATTTTGTTATTATGTTTAACAGAATCAGAAACTGAAGGAATCATTGACCAGTTTCATATAGGATTTTGTGGAGGACATTATTCTTGGAGAGAAACAACATATAAGATATTAAGGGGAGGATTTTAATGGCCAACATTGTTCTTACAAGTAGGAGCAAAGGTCAGAGGTTGTGTTCCTTGTCAAATGTTTGTTGGTAAGCAAAAATTAGCAGTTCTTCCACTGGTTCCATCAATAGTATCAAAACCTTTTAGCCAATGGGGATTAGATTTTATTGGAGAGATTCATCCCAATTCAAGTAATCACAATAGATGTATCCTCATTGAAACAGACTACACTAAATGGGTGGAAGTAATTCCAGTGAGAAATGCTACTAATTCAGTAGTAATCAAATTTATTGAAGAGAACATATTATTAAGATTTGGTTGCCCAACTCAAATTGTCATTGATAATGCAACAACTTTTTCTAGTGTTAAAATGATTGAGTTTTTCCATAAAGATTAGATTTTGTTACATCATTCTACTCCATGTTACCCACAAGGTAATGGCCTTACAGAATCCTCCAATAAAAGTCTGGTAAAGGTAATAAAAAAGACTCTAGCAGATCATAAAAAGAGTTGGGACTCTCATTTAATTAATGCAGTATGGGAAAATAGAATTACTCCAAAGAGATCTATGGGAAAATCTCCTTTCCAGTTAGTTTATGGGAAATATGTAATCTTCCCTACCAATTTGGCCTTCCCTGTTTTAGAATTCTTGTAGGATTCAACAGATGAACCTAATGATTTTTCAAGGAGAATAAATCAGATTATTGAACTAAATGAAAACAGATATGAGGTTCAATACAAATTGCAAAAGTATCAGAATAAGATGAAGAGCCTGTTTGACAGAAGAGTCAGGGAAAGGGACTTCAAGGAAGGTGATCTAGTTCTAAGATAGGATTCAAGGAGAGAAGAAAAGGGAAAACATGGCAAGTTTGACAACCTGTGGTATGGACCTTTAGCAATTTCTCACGTGAAGGGCAACAACACTTTTGTGCTACAAAATCTTGAGGGGCCATATTCCACTTATCTTGTAAATGGAAGGTTTCTCAAACATTACATTCAATACTGAGAAGTTGAAGTAGATTTCATTACTACCATTGTAAAAATTCTGGTTTCTTTTACTTTTCAAGCTGTTAGTGTGATTTTTTACAGCAAAAGACTCTATAGTCTGAAGAGAAGGCACATGGATCTGTAGGTTCTCTGCATTCTACAGGAGAAAGTAATCCCCAGTTGGAGCCAATGTTGTAGCATTTTTTGGTTTTTGTAAGTTCGAATCAATTAGTCAAAAAATGAAAATATTTCTCAAAAAATGTTAAGCTAGGATATGGACAAAAATAATATTGAATAAAAAATGTTAGGAAATATCTTGATAACATGTCCATATCAAACAAAATGTTAGAATAGATGCCCTAAAAATGAAGGCAAAACTAAAATGTTAGGTTAGAGAGAAAAGCAAAAAGTAATGAACTCTGAAAGTGGGTAAGTCCAAGTGCCACTACTATTTTATTATGAAAAATAATGGTTGTGTGCAGCTTGTCATAAATGCCACAATCCATGACAGTCAAATAGTTTAATCTTGACTAGGTCATGCTTTAAATTTCATGCTTATAGTTAAAGAATAAAGATCTAGCCAAACTGTTTAATCTTGGCAGATTAGTAGTTAGTTAGAGAATAATAAGGAGCTCATTAATTTAATCTGAGCCCTTGGATGTTATAAGGTTAGAATTAGATAGTTTGATTTTCAAAAGAAAAAGGAAAGAAAAGAGTCTGCTAGCCTAAATGCACCCAATTAAGTGAAGCAAAAAGGTTAGTGTAAGTAAAGGGTAGGTAGAAGAAAGGTTGCAAAAGTACAAAGTTGATTGAGGTATAAGCACATTTATCATGGTTGATCATGTGATGCAGTGTTCAAGAGCAGTTATGAAGGTGAAAAGATGTTCACAAGTTGATTTGGTTAACTTCCCCTCATTTCATTTCACCCCCCACTACATAGTTACTAATTTCCTCATTATCCCATCATTTCCTAAGAAAATACCCTTTTCCATTCATTTTCACCTTTTCCCCTTGGTTTAACACATTTCCCTAGAAAATTACCCTCCAAACTCATTCCCCTACCTAAAAACCCCTTTTTCCTAGTGTGAAACCCTTTCCCCTTGGAAAAAATCACTCCCCCCTTGTAATTTTCCTAAAACCCATAAAACCCCCCTTTTAACCTAAGTTTTATTAAACCCCACATTACTTAACAAACCTCCACTAATCATCTTTTTGCCAATATAAGACCTATTTTAATCCACCACCCTTGGTGTGGTTAAATAAACCCCGCTGTCGTTAACCTTGGTCCCACTCCGTAAACCCGTACATTATGTTTAAACCCCACTTATTCATTAAAATAATTACAAATCCTTTGTAATTATTCCTCGGGCCCTGCTAATCTCTGCCGATTTCCCTCCGTGCAACTTTACCACGCGATAGTCGTTAGATCATCTGCTCCCAAATCCAATGACCCACAATAATATCACACGCTCCCGATCTCCTAGCTTTACTCGCCCGAGAGCACGCGAAATTCATGGTTTTTCTCGGGCCCCTTGTGGTTACGTGGCAGTCCTACGCTAACTCGCATGCCCTCGGAGAAAAACTACCCGACGGCCAAAAGCAGTGTGATGAGCCTTTGAAACCGCTCCTCGCGTACGATAAAACCATCCACTGTTCACTTAACCCTTCCGCGCCAAATTTTAAAAGTTTCCTGTTTAAACACTAAAACCCTCACTTTCGTTCTTTTCACACGTTTACACAGTAAAACATGTATAACCCTTCCTGCGCCACCCTGAGCCTCTGCAACCTATTTTGACCTTTGATTACTGTCCAAACACTTCCAGGACTCCGTCCATAGACTTTCCTGTTCCCTAAATCCATTTATCACCTCCCTATCAACCTGTGTTTTTCTTAACAATTGTTGTATTTTGTAGGCAGTCATATAAAACTTGTTTGTTCCAGATTCTCTCTGGAAATGAATTCAAAAGCCTTTATACAGTTGTATAAATAACTCTCCTTACAAATTATTATACTTTTGTATAAATAACTCTCCTTACAAATTATTATAGGTTCACCATTGAAACAGGTTGACCATTGAAAGAGAATTGCACTCTTGAAGAAAGGTTGCACCTTGATGAAGCATTTGTAAACATTTGATGTACTTAGCTTTTTTGGACCCTTAATACAAAGCAAAGGATTCTGAATTCAGTTTTACACAGTTTGTGTTTCCTGTACGTTTTTCCAATAACACTCATTATGTTTTTCTTCATATTCTTATGTCTTACAAAGATACCTAGGTAGGAATAATTGTGTTTCAATCTATTCCTAAAGGCTTCTGAAGTGATAATCTATAAAGAGAATGGATTAATGGACTGTCTGTTTAATTAATTCCCTCTAAATCAATAAATCATCAGCTTCTTCTTGTAAGCATAATCATATTCTCTTGAACTTTTTGAACATCGGTTAGAGGTTTTCATACTTATGATTATTTAGTTTTCTATTTGAATATTGTGATAATTATATTATTTTTTGTTTTTGCTCACCACTATTAAAGCTTTATCACTGTGTGAAATTTTATAGCAACCCTCTGTTTTGGTATTAATATTATTCAGAAGGGTAGGAATTACAGTGTTACATATGTTTCATTCAATGGTCTTCCAAATTAAAACAAAAACCCCAAAACAATTATCTTAGATGCTCTGGCTTGATAGTTGGCCATTATCAACTTAGAGGTACAAGATCAGATCAGCCCCTTATACATTGATGACAAATTTCTGTTATCAGATTGGTATGAAGACATTGTAAATTTCTTAATCCATTTTGAATGTCCAACATCATTCTCCAAAAGCCAGTGTAAAACTCTCAAACTAAAAGCAGTCAAGTATTGTATCATAAATGCAAATTTGTACTGGAAAGACCCACTAAATATTTTGTTATTATGTTTAATATAATTAAAAACTGAAGGAATCATTAACTAGTGTCATACAAGATTTTGTGGAGGACATTATGATTGGAGAGGAATAACATATAAGATATTAAGGGGAGGATTTTATTGGCCAACATTGTTCTTACAAGTAGGAGCAAAGGTCAGAAGTTGTGTTCCTTGTCAAATGTTTGCTGGTAAGCAAAAATTAGTAGCTCTTCCACTGGTTCCATCAATAGTCTCAGAACCTTTTAGCCAATGGGGATTAGATTTTATTGGAGAGATTAATCCCACTTCAAGTAATCAACATAGATGGATCCTCACTGCAACATAATACTTCACTAAATGGGTGGAAGTAATTCCAGTGAGAAATGCTACTGATTTAGTAGTAATCAAATTTATTGAAGAGATCATCTTATCAAGATTTGGTTTCCCAACTCAAATTGTCACTAATAATGCAACAACTTTTTCTAGTGTTAAAATGATTGAGTTTTGCCAGAAATATCAGATTCTGTTACATCATTCTACTCCATATTACCCATAAGCTAATGGCCTTGCAGAATCCTCCAATAAAAGTATGGTAAAGGTAATAAAAAAGACTCTAGCAGATCATAAAAAGAGTTGGGACTCTCATTTAATTTATGCAGTATGGGAAAATAGAATTACACCAAAGAGATCTACTAGAAAATCTCCTTTCCAATTAGTTTATGGGAAAGATGCAATCTTCCCTACCAATTTGGGCTTCCCTGTTTTAAAATTCTTGTAGGATTCAACAGATGAACCTGATGAGTTTTCAAGGAGAATAAATCAGATTATTAAACTAAATGAAAATAGAGATGAAGTTCAATACAAATTGAAAAAGTATTAGAATAAGATGAAGAGCCTATTTGACAGAAGAGCAAGTGAAAGGGACTTCAAGGAAGGTGATCTAGTTCTAAGAAAACATGGCAAGTTTGACAACCTGTTGTTTGGAACTTTAATAATTGCTGAAGTGAAGGGAAACAACACTTTTGTGCTACAACATCTTGAGGGGCTATATTCCACTTATCTTGTAAATGGAAGGTTTCTCAAACATTACATTCAGTACTAGGAAGTTGAAGTAGATTTCATTACTACCATTGTAAAAACTTCGGTTTCTTTTACTTTTCAAGTTGTCAATGTGATTTTTTACAACAAAATACTCCATAGCCCGAGGAGAAGTCACATGGATCTACAGGTTCTCAGCATTATATAGGAGAAAGCAGTCCTTAGTTGGAGCCAATGTTGTAGCATTTTTTGGTTTTTGTAAGTTAGAATCAATTAGTCAAAAAATGGAAATATTTCTCAAAAAATGTTAAGATAGGATATGGACAAAAAGAATATTGAATAAAAAATTGTTAGGAAATATATTGATAACATGTCCATACCAAAGAAAATGTTAGAATAAATGCTCTAAAAAATGAAGGCAAAAATAAAATGTTAGGTTAGAGAGAAAAGAAAAAAGCAATAAACTCTGAAAGTGTGCAAGTCCAAATGCCACTACTTTTACTTTATTATGAAAAATAATGGTTGTGTGCAGCTTGTCATAAATGCCACAACCCATGACAGTCAAATAGTTTAATCTTGACTAGTTCATGCTTTAAATTTCATGTTTATAGTTAGAGAATAAAGATCTAGCCAAACTGTTTGATCTTGGCAGATCAGTATTAGATAGAGAATAATAAGGAGCTCATCAGTTTAATTTGAGCCCTTGGATGTTATAAGGTTAGAATTAGATAGTTTTATTTTCAAAAGAAAAAGGAAATAAAGGGTTTGCTAACCTAAATGCACCCAATTAAGTGAAGAAAAAATGTCAGGATAAGTAAAGGGTAGGTAGAAGAAAGGTTGCAGAAGTACAAAGTTGATTGAGGCATAAGGACATTTATCATGCTTGATCATGTGTTGCAGTGTGCAGGAGCAATTATGAAGGTGAAAAGATGTTCACAAGTTGATTTGGTTAACTTCCCCTCATTTCATTTCACCCCCCACTACATACTTACTAATTTCCTCATTATCCCATCATTTCCTAAGAAAATACCCTTTTCCCTTCATTTTAACCTTTGCCCCTTGGTTTCACACATTTTCCTAGCAATTTACCCTCCAGACTCATTATCCTACCCAAAAAAATCCTTTTCCCTAGTGTGAAACCCATTTCCCTTTGAAAAAATCATTTTCCTCTTGTAAATTCCCTAAAACCCATAAAACCCCCTTGACCTAAGTCTTTATTCCCCCCTCCGCTTTATAAAGTTAACTCCAGCATACCCATAAAACCCCTTTTAACATAAGTTTTATTAAAAAGTCGCATTACTTAACAAACCTCCACAAATTACCTTTTTCCCGGTATAAGAAATCTTTTAACCCACCACCCTTTGTGTGGTTAAATAAACCCCGCCGCCATTAACCTTGGTCCCACTCCATAAACCCGTGCATTATGTTTAAACCTCACTTATTCATTAAAATAATTACAAATCATTTGTAATTATTCCCCGGGCCTCGCTAATCTCAACATTTGTTCCCTCCATGCATCTCGATCGCACGATAGCCATCAGATCATCCGTTCCCAGATTCAATGACCCACAGCGATATCGCGCGCTCCCTATCTCGTAGCTTTACCTTCCCGAGAGCACGCAAGATGTGGTTACGTGGCAGCTCCACGTTAACTTGCGTGCCCTCAGAGAAAAACCACCCCACGGCCAAAAGCGGTGCAATGAGCCTCCGAAACCGCTCACTGCGTACAATAAAACCATCCACTATTCACTTAACCCTTCCCCGCCAAATTTTAAAAGTTTCCCATTTAAACGCCAAAACCCTCACTTTCGCTCTTTTTGCCCATTTACACAGTAAAACCTGTATAGCCCTTCCTGCGCCACCCTGAGCCTCTGCAACCTGTTTTGACCCCCGATTACATTCGAAACATTGCCAAGACTCTGTCCATACACTATCCTGTTCCCTGAAGCCATTATGACCCTCCATGTCTGCCTGTGTTTTGTGTTTTGTAGGCGATCATATAAACCTGTTTGTTCCAGATTTACAAGGAAATCCATTTAAAAGCCTTTATTCATAAGAAAAGGACATTTATACAGAGCAAGAGGAAACAATTTACAAAGGCAATAAATGATAAAACAAAGAAGAAATCCTTCACACAGAGACAGTAAATGTTAAACATCGGAGGCAGATAAAGACATACAGTTAAAAGACAAATAGATGAAATATATAGAAATATGATCAATATCCAACTACCTGATACTTAGACATGTAAAAATCTAAATGATTTGTTGTTGAAATACACATTAAAAAATTGAAATGTACAGTAAAAGTAAAAGGCACAGTAAAGGTTATTGACAGGTCAACAAGGTCAAAGAATATCAGATGAAAGTGTATCAAATAAAAGGTCATAAGTAAATATGACATCCAGTGTGAAGACCAAACAACCAAGCAGCTTAAAGGGCAAAATATCAAAGACCAAAGCCAACAGAATCTAAATAACAGGGACAACAAGCAACAGTTCAATAACTGTCTCTATCTTCTTGCATGAAGATATTTCCTTTTCCTTGAATAAATCTATTTTTGTAAAAACAGTCTAGGATATTTTCTTAGTTCTACTGTTGTATAAATAAATCTCGTTACGAGTTATTAGAGGTTCACCATTGAACCAGGTTGACCATTGAAATATAGTTGCACTCTTGATGAAGCTTTTCAAAACACTTGATGTACTTGACTTTTCTGGACCCTTAATACATAGCAAAGGATTCTGAATTCAGTTTTACACAGTTTGTGTTTCCTGTAAGTTTTTCCAGTAGCACTCATTATGTTTTTCTTCATATTCTTATGTCTTACAAAGATACCTAGGTAGGAATAATTGTGTTTCAATCTATTCCTATAAGCTTTTGAAGTGATAATCTATAAAGAGCATGGATTAATGGACTATCTGTTTAATTAATTCCCTCTGAATCAATAAATCCTCAACATCGTGTTGTAAACATAAGCATATTCTCTTGAACCTTCTGAACATTGGTCAGTGGTTTTCATACTTAAGATTGTTTAATTTTTTGTCTGAAAACTGTAATAATCATATTATTTTTTGTTTATGCTCATCACTATTCAAGCTTTATCACTGTGTGAATTTTATAGCAACCCTCTGTTTTGGTATTAATATTATTCAAAAGGTTAGGCATTACAGTGTTACATCTTTTTCATTCATTGGTCTTCCAAATTAAAACAAAAACCCCCAAAACAATTATATTAGATGCTCTGGCTTGATAGCTGACCATTATCAAATTAGAGGTACAACATCAGTTTGGCGCCACTGCCCGAGAAGTGGAAAACTGAAGTAAGGGGGTTGTGCGATGGAAGAGAGAAAGGCACCAGGAGGAGCTGAGCTAGGAGGGATGCACCATGGAGATTGGTGCAGCGCAGCCGAGTCAAAAAATAGTCATTGGGTACACTGTAGATGATTGAAGGTAGAATTTCTATTAGAAGGAGCGGGTAGGCTGCATTTATGGGGAAAATCATTGAAAATCTGCCACCAACAATGCATTAATGATAGGAATTTGGAAGAAACGGTCGAATTTGAATTTGAAATCACAAATAAATATGGCATGTCACCCTACATTAGAACACTTTGAACTCTGAAAATTATTTGTAAGATTTCTTTCCTTATGTTTTTCCAAGACCTAAATTCTATGTCCGAGCCAGATTGGGATGAGATTTTCTCACGACCAAGGTTAGCTAACATGTCTGAAACTTTTTGTAAGGCCTTCTTAGACAGAATGACTGCAACTCGCCCCATAGAAGCTGCAAGTTCTGAAGTTGCAACCCTTGAAGTCACGTCGGCAATGGAAACAACACCATTTGTACCTACGACACTGAGCTCACTTAGGCCTAAGACGTCTGTCACTGAGAAGAAACAAAATAAGCCGCACCAAGTCCCGGGGAGGCAGTAACCGAGGAAAAACCCCACTGAGATTCGCCAAAAGGGGAAAATGGATAAGTCATGACAACTGCATGAACCCCTTGATCTTGACGAAGAAGAGCTTCGTGGGGTTGTTGAGGAGTTGGATGCCGAAGAGGGTGAGCCTATGACACAGATCCCAAGGTATATCCCTCGTGAAAAGGTAAAGCAAAGTTGCCGAAAGATCTAGATACCGCTAAATTTATGGCTTCTACACCACTGTTTCCAGAGAAGGTGGTGTTTGAGGACGTGCTCTTGGCACGCATTCCATCGCTCAAGCTGGAGGATTGGGATTTGGCAGACCACGAGAAGTTCTCACAGCTTGTGCCGAGTAAGTATTTGGTGAAGATTTATTATGAAGAGATTGGAGTAACACAACTAGAGCCGATGACGTGGGTCACAGGGGTTGAAAAAACAGGATTGTTGAACATGCTCTAGGTGCTGCATTTCAGCAGAACAAACATCAACACAGTATATGTTCGACAATTTCTCACCCTAGTGCATGATGGGTGTCTCTGGTTGGGAGAACCCATCCCCATTACTGATATGCTGATCCATCGCATCACAATGTTACCCTACCAAGGGGTGGATCCAACTGAGGCGTTTGGAGGAAAAACCAAATAAAAGCAACTCGCGGACCAAATGAAGAGCGATTTCAACTTGGTGAAGAAGTCACGTGGATATTCCATTCGCTCTATTACAGACAAGGAGATGTAGTTTTCCACACAGACCTTGGCCTACAAGATCATGAGAAAGTATCATATGGACGAGGTTCTGATGTGAGTAATTTACTTGCTGCCCAATGTGTTAAATATGTCCAGTACAATTGGGAGCAGTACCTCTGCAAGGAATATTTGGCCAACTTTCATGAATCACAAGACGAGGGCAAGACATTTCACTATGCTTGGTTGTTACTATTGATTTCCCTAGTCGCATGGAGGCTACCAGAAGACAGTCAATTCCCTCCACATGACTCTGACTTACTAGAAGCTGTGAAGTTCACTTCGCTATGGGTGACAAAGGACCCTGCGAGAGTCATGAAGACTAAAATGTTTTGGGTGTTGGTCGAGATGGATCTTCGCACGGTGATCAGCTAAAGGTTGAGGCTGTCACTGACTCTACTTGAAAAATTGGAGGCTTATGCAGAGTTCAAGGCGGACTTTCACAATGTGTATATCTGCACCAAAAGGGATCCAAAGAAGACATGGTAAAATTTACCCTTCCTGGTGTGTGAGTTCGATGTACAGGAGGTTGTTGGGAAATGGTCAAGGGAGTGGATGCACCCCTTAGATCTCGACATGGGTACAAGCAAGGTCGAGGAAAGTTCCTCCGCGTAGACCATAGCAGTGCAAAAGCAGAAGGAGGCTAAGCAGGTCGCAGCCCAAGAGAAATATGTGCAACAGAAGGTGGAAGTTGTTGCCAAGGTGGATGATCCTAAAGCAGATGCTGAGAAAGAGCGAGTGGCTAAGGAGACTAAGGTTGACATCGAGGAGTCTTCTTCTCAACATACCGCGGACAAGGAGGAGTACGATGTTGAAGGAGGCAGGGGCACGGAGTAGGGCACCCCCTTTAGAGTAACGAAGCGCCCCAAGTTGACAACTTCAAGATCTAGGAAGAAGAAAAAGTCCAAAAGGAACACACATGTTGATCCAATGGTCCTCATTGAGTGGGACTTGGATGAAATCAGGGATAAGGTCTGTGACACCACAATAGAATTATGGACGCAATTCGAGCAACAATACCAACAGGTGATGGGTAATGTGAAAAAGGATCTGTACGACCTACAGATTCAAACAGGATGGATGCAAGCAAGCATTGGCCAGACGAGTAGGATTCAGGTGAGCCTGCAGCAAACGAGCGTGACTGTGTTGGATACTGATTGGACTCTAGATCTCAGAGTCATTCCATTGCCAAAGGGGTCCATGTGCACACACTTAGAGGAAGCAAACACCCATCTTGCACAAATCAAGGACTTGGGTGTCAATCTCGCGGCTCTCCCTATCCGGACTCGCCATGAATTGCACCAAGGAGTATTTTACGAGCTAAGGGTTAGGGAGCACTACACGCTACTAGTAATCAATGAATTTAAAACCAACAACTAAAATATCTTCACAAAAAAGTCACAGGCATTGCAAGAGAAGGAAGAAATGGCCACGCGCAACCAGAATTTGGAAGCAGCAATTACATAGGCCTATAATAAGATCCTAAATCTTAACATTCCCGCTGAGACAAAGTCAGTAGAGAAAATTCTAAAGTTGGCTGCAACATTCAGGGCATCAAAGGATGAAATCGACCGAGTTTTATTTGAACTTCAGTTGCAAATCTTAGAGTTGCAGTTGAAGTTGCAACCGACCACTCCGCCAGTAAGTTTGGGAAAAACATGGAGAAGCAACCAAAGAAGGAATGGCCACTTTGGACACAACAGTCAAGGACTGGACATATCTATTCGAGTAGGCCATGGAACTCTAGACATATCTGCAGGAGGACCCCACTCTGCAGAATATTGGTACTAATATAAGGGATAAGCAGTAGTAGTTTGACGAAATTAGGTCGACTGTGCGCACTTTGGCACAAGTCCAATGCTTTACACAACTATAAGAAGGGAAACAAAAATAGACAAAAATTGAAGAGCTACACCATAAATAGGCCATCTTGGGGGCTAGAACACAACCATGGAAAAAGGAAGAAAGCCAACTCACTATATTAGTTCAAGATAAGTTGAAGACCATCCAACATACATAACGAACAATGGGCCTCACGGTGGAGGGCCCTACTACAGAAAATGTGGTCAAAGAAGTACAACAGGTCGTGATGTAGGGTATTATTGATTTACAGGTGCTGAAGATGGAGTTCCGCGAACTCGAGGATAAGATTACTACACCAGTCGAGTGACTCGAGGATTAGTCACCCAATTTGTGTTGGGGGCCTGTTGGGATGGGGTCCCTGGGTTACATTTGGGTCAAATTTTGTAATATCCTTTTGTAAGCATGTAAAGTCTCCATGACATGTGGAAGTGGAGCATGAAGATAGTATGAGTCAAAGGGGCCTTAGTCCCTTAGGTGGGTAAGTAATAGATAGGTTTTGAGACCCGCCCATGGTCCGCGGACCATGGTATTATAAGAAAAATGCTATATATAGATGAGTCATAGAGAGTCTAAGAGGTATCTGATTGATAAGAATATTTGTAAGGGTAGGTAAGCTAAGGCTGGAAAGGTCTGTTTCTTGTAACTAGGCGAAAGGGGAAGGATCCTGTAGCTGAGTGCACAGACCTTGGTAAGTTCGCATGTTGAGTGCGTGGGCCCCTGCAGCTGAGTGTGCAGGGAAACTAAGTCTATACTGAATTGATTATACTTATAAAGACATTTTTGAGTCAATTTTGATGCATATGTGTCTTCTTTCTTACTTCTGCAAGTTTCTTTATTTTCTCTGTGTTATAATTTATATGAATTAATGCTTATCTGGTGCACGAAAATAGTAGATCAATAATATTTATGCATGTTATGAATAATTAAGAGCCTTCGCGAAGATCTAGAATTTGTTTAAGTGAATTTACAATAATTGTTTGTTCGGAAGGGTTAACGGTTCACGAAGGTAGATCTAAGCCCTAGGACTACAGAAACCTATCACACAAGCCTCTGGATGTAGAAACCTGGTTTTGTCATCCCCCAATACTGCTTCAGGTGAGACAACAGCCTGCATTACGAGGTTGTTGTCAAAAGGGCCAGCTAGGGTTTTGTTGGTTGGCGTAGATAACACTAAACTTGGATGAGGCTCCATCAAGCCAACAACTGGGGTCAGACATCAACAACATGAGGGAAGATGTTATGGGACAGAACACATTCCTTGCTAAGAGGAAGTGTTAGTTTTTGTAGCATCAGACAAGTGTTCTAGTCTTTTTTTGTGTCTAAGAGACTAAGAAATATGATATATTCAAAACGTAGAAAAGGTTTCGAGAGATAAGCTTTTGAAACACCTTAATTAAATTAATTAGTCATCATTTAAATTGTTCCTAAGTCTAACTTAGGAAAATTGGTTAATTAATAGTAATTAATTAAGGAAAGTTGAGAAAGCTCTAGAAGATCACATGGATAAAATTTGAGATCATCTTAGTCATTGATATCGATTTAATCATGGTATTTAGAGATCCAACGAGAGATTATAACAATGGGTTTATGGGGATGGAGAGAGGAAGAAAGAGAGGGAAAGTTGGTTCCTTGGTTGATCGAGTTATCCATTTGTAGAGATTGAGCAGGGAAGAAGAGTTCGAGCGAGAAGGAGAGTAGAAGTAAGAGGGAGCAACAAAGAGAAATTTCAGGGGAATTTCCTTATGATTTCCAGTTCTAGAGAGCCAAGAGAGAGGAGGTCGAAATATTCTATTGAGAAGCAGTCTAGGTTGTGCAATTTAACTAGATAAACAGAGCGAGTTTCGAGGAAGAGGTTGGATCAATTTTCGAAGGCTAGAAAGTCATTCCAGAAGTCAAAGAAAAATTTTCTAGTGGTAGGAGAAGGCTAGATGACGAGTTTTGGAGTAGTTCCCAAGGTTGTATGATCTACGCAGGCCAAAAGTCTGAGCAACTAGTTAGGTAGTGCGATCAAGCCAGAAGGAAGCCTAATTATGTTGGCAGAGGGATAATTTTCTCCTAAATATTTTTGAAGAGGTTTTTACTGGAGGATAGCCAGATTGGAATCTAAATTATTGTACTCAGATTTTACTGTTGCTTAATAATAAAAATAAACCCTCATTTGCTGCACCGGTTTTCCCTTCAAGATTTTTTCGGGGACTTTTGTCCATAAATATTGGTGTTATTTTTATTATGTGCATGCATCTACTTTCTCAGCTTCCAGTTTATTTTCCACAACATAATTTAATTGTGAAAATTGTAGAAATTCTCATATTCTCTACAAATCTCGCTCTAAGACCATGTAGAAAATCTAACTGTAGATTAACCCAATAATGCAATATAAATCAAAGCAGAATACTATAACCTACTTCTACTATCAATTTGTGGAAGCTTAAAGATTGAGTTGAAAAATATAACCAGAAGAAGAAGAATCAATGCACAATACACATGAAAATAATTTGGGGGAAGCCTAAGCTAAAAAACCCCACTCTCTGTATTATCATACAAGGTGGAAGTAGATAGGAATTATACAAAGCCTTAGCTCACACAACTAGCCATCTCTCAGTACAATCCTCACATATGCTCATAGGCAATCAAAGCTTCTCTCAAGCCTTCCTCTCTGCCCTCCAAGCTCCTATTTCCTTCTGTTGTTCCTCTGGGATGATTTATCTTCAACCAAGTGGAACACTATCTCACACACTGTCAGAACTACGCAATCCTCAAGGAATTATTCCTTCTACATGCATGAGTTTTCTTTATTCCACTGATAGTACATTGTCCTTTGACTTTAATCTCAACTAGGTCTTTCTCAGAATAAACATCCATGAGTTTCTGATGAGGGAATATTCAATTAACAAGAGTACACTAGTTGAGTGCATGCATGCATCAACTGACTGTTAACTCTCTATTAGTTCCTCAAACAGTTTGGAACTAATTTAACTGGACTTAACTCAGTAAACTGAGTTAACTAATTACAACTCAAATATAACTCAATCTTCTCTCCTTAATTTAAGGCTTATCTCCTTAATTTAAGGGATAACTCTTGCATGATTTCAGAAAGACTTCTAACTTGAATTTCTCTAACTAATTAAGTCAAAATAAATTAATTAATTAATTCCAAGTAGTTGTTAAGACTAAATTAAATTTTAATTCATAATTTAATTCAAGGACAAATTAAATTGGAATATTCTTTTTGCCATATTTCAATTCTCCCTCTCAACAAGAAAGGGATTATCTGCCACCCCGATCCTGTCTCTATGGAACTCGAATTTACACTTTGACAATGCCTTTGTCGAAATGTTAATCACCTTTGCCTTGATGATGAACCACAGTATAGGGTTCAAAAAGTTGGCTCCAAATAATTACTCGATGTGATCTCTCCGAAAAGGTATTTTTAAACAATATGGATCATAGAAGTCTGAACTCAGAAATTTTGCTCCTCTGTCGAAATATACTACAACAACATGATCCTCCCATCATCAACAGCTTGCTTTACCTTGTAAAGCCAACGAGAACTCACAACTAACTTGTTCTCTAGTCTTGGAACCCCGTCCCAAACACTGTTACAAACTATGGAGTCAAACTCCTCCACCATAGCATCAACCCAAATCGGTTTTTGCACTGATTCCTCGAAGGAAGATGGCTCGGTCTCAACACATTCCCCAGCAAGGGCCATGTATCCAGTGTACCTATCAGGTGACCTCCTCTGTCTGCGCTAAGAAAATGGTGCTCCCACATTCTCTCTCACATCCTCCAACAATCTATCAGCTTCTCTTGTGCGCTTTCGTCCATCTCTGGAAGACTCTTCTTGAGTGGATGTCTCCACTCCTGGAACTTCTACATGCGGTTGCTCCGCATCAGTCTGAGGCTCCTCCTCCTTAGGAACCAATAGTTCCTCCACAGCCTGTAGTTGGAGCTCCCTCTCAAGGGAAACTTGCATGGCCTTCTACTCATCAAACTTGAGATCTCTGTGAACCACTATCCTCCGACTGGTAGGCAAGTACTCCAGATAGTTGTGAGGTGTATCAGTGTACCCCACAAGTATCCCCAACTCTGTTGTCGGATCAATCTTCTTCCATGCATCCTTTGTCACATGGCAATATACCAATGAGCCAAAGATCCTGAAGTGACCCACACCTGGTCTCTTACCGGAGAAAGCTTCCTCTAGTGTCTTCATCCCAAGTATGTGATGCGGGCTTCTATTCTGCAAATAGACCGCTATGTTGCATGCCTCAGCCCACAAGTGAAGTGGTAGGCCTTGGTCATGCAACATTTCCCGTGCTACCCCTACAATAGTTATGTTCTTCCTCTCGACCACCCCATTATGCTGTGGGTTATGAGGTGTCGTCAACTCCCGTTTAATTCCTTCCGTTGCACATAAGTCCTTAAAATCTTGAGAGACATATTCTCCATCATTGTCGCTTCACAAGGCCTTGATCTTCTTCCTTGACCCTTTCTCGACCAAATCTTTGAACTCACAAAACTTTGTGAAGCTTTGGTCCTTCTTCTGCATGAAATAAATCCACCATTTACGAGAATAGTCATCAATGAAAACCACAAAATACCTTTGCTTCACTATGGATGCCGTCGAGAATGGTCCACACACATCAGTATGAACTCGCTCTAATATAGCCTTTGCTCGACTGTCTCGATCATGAAAGGAAGACTTGGTGTACTTTCCCAAGGTACAATTTTTGCATGTGTCAACTTGCTCAAGTTTACCTTTGGGAAGTCCTGTAGATATCTTCTACATTATCTTCAAAGCCCCATGATGCAAATGGCCCAACTGCCTATGCTACAACTCGCCAATGTCTTGGCTTTGCACCAATTCTTCTTTTGTACTCAATGCTGCACAATCATCTACCTCTAGTTTATAGAGATTCTTCACTCGAATCCCTATCCTCTTGGTCTGACTTGTGCTATGTGTCTTAGGAACACCTTTCCTTTATTGAAAACAACATCGTAGCCTTTGTCCTCAAACATCGCAACCGATACCAATTTCTTCTTCATTCTAGGCACATATTTCACATCTCTCAAGGTGATAGGAGCTCCATGCTCCCTCTGAAAAGCAACCGTGCCCACTCCTGAAACACTATACCTTCCGTCGTCACCCATCTATATGTGCACCTTGAGGTCTTTCTCCTCCAAGGCACTGAATAAACTTTTATCACCGGTCATGTGGAATGATGTTCCACTTTCAAGATACCAGACACATCGGTCATGTGGAATGAGGCTCCACTGTCAAGATACCAGACACAACCCATCATCAATTACACCATGCATGCGATGAGGGTAAAGTCCATTTCGAATTGAGAGGCTAATGCCTCACCTTCCGATCCTTCTGAGGATCCCTTCTTGGACTTCTTCGATGGGAAATTAGTCGCATAATGTCCCATATCTTGACAATTAAAGCATCTCAATTTAGACTTGTCACCCTTCTTCCCTCCATGACAAGAATTAGATTTGGAATGGGAAACCTTCCCCTTTCCTTTCCTTGCCTTACTTGCTAAGGCCATATTTTTTTCATCATCATCCTTTGATGAAGAACCATCTCGTGTTCTCCTCCTGATCTCCTCCTGCATCAGATCTGACCACAGTTGTTCCCAATCCGACAGTTTCTCCCTTCCATTCACAAAGTCCTGGTAACTATTCCAACTCTTTGGAAGGACAAGGAGAGCGAGGATCACCATATCATCATTGGAATTAGTTATTCCCACACTGCCAAGCTCATCTCTGCAGGTGGTGAGCTTGTTTAGATATGTGGAAATAGTATTTCCCTTCTCCATCTTGATTCTTCGAAGCTTATCCTTGAGCGCCAATTTCCTCTAGTCGCTACTATTATGGTAGAGGTCCTTTAATCTATTCCACATTGAAAATGGAGTATCCTTCCCATGGAGACTCGAGACAATATGGTCTCAAACTCCCTCAAGGATGATCCGTCTCGCCTTCACCACACACGTCTTCCACTCAGCCAACTCTTGTGAATTAGTTGAAGCTGTCTTTGGGATTTATTAATCAATTAATTCCTTCAAGTTATTGTCTTCTAATACAGCCTCCATTCTATCTTTCCATGCTATGTAATTCGAGCTACCTTCCAAGGCATACTAGAGTCTCAAGCCATAGGACGCCATTGGCCAACCTTGAAGTATGATATGAATTCAATTTGCACCTGCAACCCGGAACTTCAAACTTCAAATTCTCTTCTCAGCATATTGTTCACAGCTCTGATAAAACTTTCTCCAATACCATGTAGAAATTCTTAAATTCTCTACAAATCTCGCTCTAAGACCATGTAGAAAATTTGACTGTAGATTAACGCGATAATGCAATATAAATCAAAGCATAATACTATAACCTACTTCTACTATCAATTTGCGGAAGCTTAAAGATAAAGCTGAACAATATAACCAGAAGAAGAAGAATCAATGCACAATACACATGAAAATACTTTGGGGAAAGCCTCAGCTAAAAAACCCCAGTATCTGTATTATCATACAAGGTGGAAATACATAGGAATTATATAAAGCCTTAGCTCTCACAACTAGCCAGCTCTCAATACAATCCTCACAGATGCTCACAGGCAATCCAAGCTTCTCTCAAGCCTTCCTCTCTGCCCTCCAAGCTCCTATTTCCTTGCGATGTTCCTCTGGGATGATTAATCTTCAACCAAGTGGAACACTTTCTCACACATTGTCAGAACTGTGCAATCCTCAAGGAATTATTCGTTCTGCATGCATGAGTTTTCTTTATAGGAAAACACATGTCCTTGATTTTAATCTCAACTGGGTATTTCTCAGAATATACATGCATGAGTTTTTTATGAGGGAATCTTTAGTTAACTGGAGTACACTAGTTGAGTGCATGCATGCATCAACTGACTGTTAACTCTATATTAGTTCCTCAAATAGTTTGGAATTAATTTAACTGGACTTAACTCAGTAAACTGAGTTAACTAATTACAACTCAAATATAACTCAATATTATCTCCTTAATGTAAGGCTTATCTCCTTAATTTAAGGGATAACTCTTGCATGACTTCAGAAAGACTTCTAACTTGAAATTCTCCAACTAATTAAGTCAAAATAACTTAATTAATTATTTCCAAGTAGTTGTTAAGACTAAATTCGATTTTAATTCACAATTTAATTCAAGGACAAATTAAATTGGAATATTCTTGTTGCCATATTTCAACAAAAATTTGTGGTGTGATTTATTTGTTATTTGTGGCAACAAATAAACTACGTAATTAATTGGTTAGAAGAATAAATTTCCAATTGTTGCAATTTCAAGGAAATTTTACAAGATCTACCCCTTGCTCACTACTAGCTTTTTTCCTGGCTAGTAGGGGACTTTGTTAAGGGTGTACTTTATTTCCATACTTATACATCCTCATGGTTGAATCCCTGACTTTAAAGTTTCCATCAAAACAACAATTTAGGCACCTTAGAGGTATCTCAATTGTCTGAGAGGTTAAAAGGTTAAGCCACTTGTTGCTTCAAGAAAGTTCTAGATCTCTTTCTTTATGTCTTAAGGGGGATGAATGATAAGAAAAGGCCAAATTTACGCTTAAAACATCAGCACAACTTATCTTATTCAAATTGCAAGAAGACTATCTTTCTTGTTTAAATCAAATTGGAATTCCTTTACTTATCTTGAGATACCTATATCCCTGACTTCCTCTTCATCCCCCGTGTGAAAAAGAGTACTAAACAAGATAAAGGTGAAGTTTAATCAATGAGGTACTTGTTGGATAAACTTTAGAGGATGCCTTGTTCTCCTTAAGCCAAATTTATCAACAATTCTAGTGTTTTAGTTTTTTACCCTTTTATCCCCCAAAAAATCTCTCGCGCCCTTAGAAAATTATTATGGAAAGGAGGAATATCTCAAACCAAACAATCACATTTAATTAACTAGAACACATTATGTGCCCTTAAATGGAATGGATGACTCATGATTAAGTACACAATCTACATGAATCTAGCAATGGGAGCCAAAGTGTTATGGAGGATAAATTCAAGAAACAATGCTTAGTAAAATTACTTGTTAAGATATTTCCTGCAATTTCTTAACACTCCTCCATCTTAGCTTTTGGGTTCTCATATCTAGAGCTTACTTAAGGTAGGATTTCTAGTACTCCAAACACAACTTAGATGGATTCCTATGAATGGCTAATGTATTTGATTCAATTTAAATAGCATTATTGGTAACCCTCTATTTCATTCTATCCCAACTCTTCATGGAATCTATGAATGGTTAGAACATCACCACAGTTTTTCTCTATCTCACATCTATGACTAGATTTCTTATGGGGTCTAATCAAGCTGGTGTTTTGGAAATGACCCTAAGCATCTTGGTTCTTTTATTCCATTCATTGAATCATTTAAAGTGATTACACTCCATTCTCTCATGAGGATGTGGATCACATATGTTGGGGTTTTTGTCCTCCACTATTAAAGCTAGGTATGAACATTTGAGTTCTAACTCCCACCTTGCCCCGAAAGACTCCAATTAGGGTAAGCGTTTTTATCCAAATGGATTATCTAAGATAAATATGTTTTGTTGGACATTGGCTCATGGAAAAATTCTAAAAATAGATAATCTAATGAAAAGAGGAATAGTTGGGCCTTCCATATGTCCTAAATGGTCCAACTCTAATACTAAAATAGCTTTCATTTGTTCTTTACCAAACAAGTTTTGAATTTATGTTGTCACGTATTGAAAGGAAATTGAGGCCCCATTCAATTAGAAACACCCTTTGATAAATTAGCATCTCACTATTCAGGGAATTTCAAAAACAAATTGTGTTTTAAAAGGTTACGGATGACCCTAACCAATTTTATAACTTGGAAAATATAGCTAGAAATAAATAGGGATATTTTCTAGGAGAAGTTGATGCCCCCTATACAAGCAGCTATCATGTTTTGTGCACTAATGTTGCAACATTTAATCAGTAATGGAATTCAAACTACCGGGTCCCAATACTTAGATGAGAAGGAGGATCTTTTGTGGGCACCATTATGGCAAGGGCACACCCAAAACTATACCCTTCCTAATGCACCCATAAGGATCTCATCTTTGCAAAGTCACATAAACCCATCATAATTCCGAGAATTGAGGAAATATTAGAATAATTATTATTAATTTTTTGATGAAGCTTCTAAAGTGATCCTAGGGATGACATGCGTGAGAGGGGTTCTCTATAGCCCTAAAGTAATTCTAGAATGTAGTTATGCTTGGAGCCTTGGAAGCAAGAATAACAATCAAGTATAGGTTTATATTTGTTTTCAAGGTATATAACAAGATAAATATCAATATCTTTGGATTAAATGTCATTGGATACTCTAATTTAATGATCAAGTTTATGCACAAAAGGAACTCTCCCAAACATGATATGCTTAATGTCATCTTAACTAAAATTAAATCCCTTGAAAAAATTTGAACCCATTAAATGCACACATGTTCTTCGACACAACAATGAGTTGATGGATCATTTTCCAAATCAAACCACATTGAACATTTTGAATATTTGGTTATTAATAACCCATTAAAATTCTAATCTATCCCATAGTCATGAATTGAGGTAAAGGTCAATCAACTAACTTAGCATCTATGTTAAGAGTTCAATACCGATATAGATATAGAATTCTAATCCATCCCATAGTCATGAATTGAGATAACGATCAACCAACTAACTTAGCATCTATGTTAAGAGTTCAATACCAATATAGATATAGAATTTGTATCGATTTTAGAAAGAATGAGGTAAATGCCAATCAACTAACTTAGCATCTATGTTAAGAGTTAAGAATTCGATACCAATGTAAATATAGAATTTGTATCGATTTTAGAAAAAAAAAAAAAGGTTATATAAATTCTATATCTACTCAAATACTCTCTTTAAAATAACACTAATGCACCCACACATATATAATTAGTTTTATTGTATTCGTGTTACATACTTGACATAGCCTTAGTCCGGTTACTATATTTAGTTATTCATAAAGTAACAAAAATTTGGTGTCCATTATGGTATATATCTAAATATATAAACAAGGCTGCGATGCAATGAAATACTTGCCGATTAACATTGCTTTAAATGAAATATTTAAATCGTTTGATAAATAGCCTTAGTAATAGCCAAATGGCAATATCACACTGCTAAATTGTTTAAACTATGATAAGGAAAATTTACTTTGGTTATTGGATAAACACATTCAAACTTTGGATTTTAAAAACCTTGAGATAAATACAAACTCAAATTTTGGTTTTTAAAAACTTTGGGATAAACGCAAACTTAATAAATTTCAGTTTTTATAAACTTTGGATAAACCCAAATTGATAAACTTCACTTTTAAAAACTTTGGATAAAGGCAAAACTTCCATTAAATGAAAGCTCGACATCTGCAATAAGACCCCAAGTTGAATGGCCAATGAAAACAATCAAAAGATTATTTAAATGATTTTAAAAATTCACTTTTTGCTTAAAACTTTGGTTAAAGCATTAGATAGCAGTTAATATTTAAAAAGTCAAACGAAATTAATTCATAGTCAAAGCAATATCAATCGCTATATACCTTGCTACTTTCGGCAGGTATAATAATATGGGAAGTTTAAAATGTATGATGTTTTTCAATGGCCTTTTCTCTTTTTAAATGTAAAATTGTGTAAAAAAAATTGATATCCATTATGGTATATATTTAAATGTATAAATAATTTGGGAAGTATAAATATAATAAAATAATGGGAAGTTTAAATGGTATATATTTAAATGTATAAATAATATGGGAAGTATAATGTATAAATATATGGGAAGTTCAAATGGTAACGATGTTTTTGCATGGGGTTTTGTCCTTTGTAAATGGTAAAATGTTTAGTATTAAATTTTTAGCTTGTCTGTGTAAAGTAAAAGTTTATTATCTCTTTTTTGAGTTTTGACTTTTGTTTGGGACATTGGATGGGAATGAAAATAAATGCTTTTAATTTAAGAAGAATTACATTTTCTTATTCACAATTAATTATTAAAAAATAATTATAAAAGGCGAAATATTTATTTTTCAACAAAAGTATTAAATAAATGAAAGATGATTAATATTAATCTGTATGTATTTTAATATTTTTTTCTAAACACATGAAATATGCTTAATATTATCTATATGTATTTTATTTATTTTTGTTTATTAAAATATGGTGTGTTTTATGTTGAGATTTTATATATTTTTTATAACAATGTAATTGATCAAAGGTATGTGTGGATGTAATTATTATGGTTAAAAAAATAGTATAATATGATTAGTGTTATTAATGTAATTACAAGTGATTTATATGTTAATGTTATTTTACATTATTTTATAATATCTCACATTTAGTTGAGTTTAGGAAATTTGTGCTAATAAAACCAATGAAATTAAATATTATTTCTAAATGGATTTTACACAAAAATATCTCTCAACCATAACATTTATGCAAAATAGAAACCGCTAATAAAGGACATTTAACAACCAAACAAAACAATATATATTTTTCCCAAAGGAAAAATAATTATTTCTATTTGTAAAGAGAATGGAAATTACATTTCTTAAGTGCTTATCACACTTTGAAAACAAATATAAACCTAATAAACTATGCCTCTTTACCACAAAAGCTTTTAGATATCTTTAGAAAATCCCACTAATAGTCCTTTGAATAGTTCAAACTTTCTTTCACTAAGTTACTTTAGATAAACCCACATAATACAAAAAATTACCTCCCCCGTTCATGCCTTTTGGAACTTAGGGAACTAATATTTGCACCAAGTCTAAAAAATAGTTAATCCTCAGGAAAATGAAATAAAAGCAAATTAATAACCATTTTCACATAAAATTTGATCATAGTAGAAAGAATGACTCTGTCTTTGATTTCGTCAATAGACATAAACCACTCAGCTAATTGTGTCCCCACTTTTGATAAGGTGTCATCTTCTTTAGATAATTAAAAATATGTGATAAGGAAATGATTTCAAAGCAAATTGCTACCTCTTTAAGACAATATCCAATATGCATGAGCAAAATATTATGTATTTGAGAATTTCCCTTCATCCAGTTAATGACAAGAGAGGAGCCACCAAATATTAAAATTCCATTGACTGTCCTTTCCAGTGCATAATTAGAAATAATCTCAATGCTATAAGCTATACAAAGTTATTGGATACTTCCCCAAGGCCCATTTTAAGCTTGAAATAATGAGTATTAGATAAAATTCGAACTTCTCTGGCACTAAAATATTTTGATGGATCCTACTTGGCTCTATAAAAAATGTCCAAAGATTAGGACCTATTTATTACTAGCTCATCCAATTGAGGAGCATTTTTCTTTGTAGGCATTCTACAATTGGAAACCATAAATATAATTGAGAGAAAATTTGAAGGAATGAATGTATATATCTTCAAATATTTGTGAGGTTTTATCCAAACAGGTACCCCATATGATGAAACAAGGGAAATATGCAAGGCATTTAGTTCTCTTTTATTATACCATGCTTTTAGACTTCCCTTCATTAAATAATGATTCAACATATTTGGAATGTTAGGTCCCTATATTACTAGTGTTAACCCTTATTGTTATTAGTGAAACCCTTTATTATTATTGTTTTGCCCATGTAGTCCCCATATTGTTATTATTGTGCCCCACAAAATCCCACTATTATTATTGTTGTGCCATTACATTACTATTGTTATGTCGACTTTGATTATATTGTGATCCCTTAGACTCTTATATATAGAAAGGAGGTTTTGTCATTTGAATCATCCAAGAATTGTTCATTTGTGCAATGTAAAGGAGGTTTCCCCCTCTAAGAGGCTAATTTGAAATTGTTGACTGTTTATTCTTCTATTTTGTGAGTTGGTTTGCATAACATTTGGTATAAGAGCTTTGGATTCTAGGGCTCCGCTACTTCAAACAGGCTATTGCGGATTTTTCGATATAAATTTTATTCTACGAAGCTTCAAAAGTTGAAATTAAAACCCATTTGAGACAAAATGTTGATGCACTTCATGTCCTAATTTCAGATATTTCGCACTATATTTTTGGAAATATGAGTTGCGAATGTTAGGGTTTTGCAAGCTCCCGAATTCCATCTCAAACAGGCGACCTGGGGAAAATTGTCATAACTTTGTTTCTGAGCATCTGATTCAAAATTCATAAAAATTGATAAAAAGAGGACATACTTTAGTTTGTTGGATATTGTTTTCAAGGCCAAAGGTCGAAACAATGACATGTGGCACTTCATACAAGTTCACTTTACCAAATCAGTCTATTATTAGGTCATCGTGGGGTATTGTGAATAACTCTTTCTTGGAGAATCCAATATCAATCAGACTTGTGTGGTTGGAATGAGGACTCATAGGGCTACCACAAGACAAAATTGCAGACCTTTTAGATTTGAAATTACAAATATACAACAAATTCAATATCAAGCTCGTACAAAGCAAGAGAAAAAAAGATGTGTAGTCTTTTTAAAAATTTGCATAAGTTTGTTTGAAAAATTAGTTTGAAGTGATTCAAAGGGCATAGTGAAGCATAATTATAATTAATTTATGCCCCAAAGAAATAAAATGGAAACACCTAGTAAGCAACCTGAAATCTCCACTATGACTCATGAAGAAGAGGAAGAAATGCAACATGATATATCAAAATTACAAGACCAAGTGCAACAAATTTCACTCTCACAAAAAGTAACAAAATATAAGATGGATGGTTTGAAGAATGGTATGGAAGCTAAGATGGATGGTTTAGAAGCAAAATTGAACGGCAACATTGAAGATTTGAAGAAAGACAAGGAAGGTTTGAAGGAAGGTTTGACAAAGCTACTACAAGAAATGCTTCCTAATGGAGTAAATATAGTAGATGAAACTTATGATGAGACGTTAATCATGATTTCATAGACTCTAACGTTGTGTTGAAGACCCACCATACTCCAAAAATCGATACGAGGAATTTTGATGACAAGGATCCTGTAACATCGATACTACAGATGGAGCAATATTTTGATCTCCACAATGTGAAAAACACACAAAAGGTACGCATTGCAACTTTATATTTAGAACCCAATCAATTTGTATGGTATCGATGGATTTTCTCTTGTAAAAAAAATTTCATTTGGTCATTTTTTATGGAGGAAATGATAGCACATTATGAGGATACAAAGAGAAACACCTTCTTTATCAAATTGATAAATCTCAAACAAAAGGGGTCAATGTTGATGCACATTCAAGACTTCCAAAAATTGAATATAAGGGTAAATGATATTCCATAGGATCATAGGATTGATTTCTTCATAGGGACTTTAAAGGATAACATCCAACATTAGGTTCATCTTTGGGAACTTGATTCATTGGAGAAGGCATTCAGGTTGGCAAGAAAAATTGAAAGCAAAATTATGGCAACAAGGAATCCTACCACTTGCAATTGTAAAGATGGAAGTGTTGTCGCTCCTAGCCTTCCACAACCTTACAAGGTTGACATCACAACAACTGGAAGAAAAAAGAGAAAAAGGGCTCTATTATAGTTGTGATAGTAAATACACTAAAGGTCATAAGTGTTATGAGAAAAAAATAATTTACACAGATTGGGAAGAGGAGGAATAAAAGGAACAAGAAACATCAAAAGAAGAGGATATAAACTAGGAACCAACCCCAGAGAAAGAAGTATTGAATCCAACCATATCTTGTAATGCATTGAGAGGAATTACCACTCCTCAAACTCTTAATATAGAAGGACATATCAAGAAGAAAAAGGTAATAGTGCTTATTGATTCGGGTAGTACCCATAATTTTATTCAGTGTAAGATAGCCAAGGAATTTAATTTCTTCCTATATCCAACACTAGAGTGTCAAGTGATGGTTGCAAATGGAGGAACCATAAATTACTTTGGAAAGTGCCATAATGTCAAGCTATCCATGGGAGAATATGTATTGAATAGTACAATGTTTTCCATTCCAATGGGTGGTGTTGATGTTGTACTAGGAGTCCAATGGTTACAATCTTTGGGTATGATAGCTTTTATTTTTCAAGAACTTTTCTTGAAATTTGTTTGGGAAGAAAAGGAAGTTGAATTAAGGGGTATCGCAGGTAAACTAGGAAATATAATCAGCTCTAATGGCATGATAAAGCTTCTAAAGAAAGAAAAACGAGGCATAATTGCACAATTATGTTAACTAGAGGTTCAAATAGTGAAATCATCTATTTCTACAGATCTCCAAAAAGTGGAAAATCATTCTAAGGTTCAAGTAGTGGAATATTACATTGAGAATCAACAACAAGTTCTCCAACTCTTAAAGGATAACCTCATTTCGACACAGAATTGAATGAAACAAAAGGAAAACCAACATCGTAGCGAAAGAATTTTGTATGTAGGCGACTAGGTATTTTTATGGCTACAACCATACAAAGAAATGTCCCTCAAGCAAGCTAAGAAGGATAAGCAATTATCACCAAAGTACTATGGTCCTTACAAGGTGTTGCAAAAAATTAGTATTGTGGATTACAAATTTGAGCTTCCTACATCTTCCCCAGTGCACCCAGTTCTCCATGTTTCGTGCTTAAAGAAGTTTATAGGTGACAACCTCTCAGTTCAAACAATTTTTGTGGAACTTGACAAGGAAGGAAAATCATATTCAAACTTGAAGTAGTCAAGGGAATTAAGAAACTACCAGATACAAAATCGATCAATTTCATAAAATCTCATCAAGTGGAAGAACTTACCCGCTGAAGATTCCACATGGTAGGATGAGAATTTTATACAAAAACATCCAAAACTACTCAAGCGTTGAGGACAACACTTTTTTGTAGGAGAGGGGCATGTTAGGTCCCTATACTACTAGTGTTAACCCTTATTGTTATTAGTGCAACCTCATTATTGTTATTGTTGTGCCCATGTAGTCCCCATATTGTTATTATTGTGCCCCATAGAAGCCCACTATTATTATTGTTGTGCCTTTACATTACTATTGTTATGTTGAATCTGATTATATTGTGACCCCTTATACTCATATATATATATAAATGAGGTTTTGTCGTTTGAATCGTCAAACAATTGTTCAACTGTGTAATGTAAAGGAGGTTTACCCCTCGAAGAGGCTAATTTTGAAGTCATTGATCTATTTCTTCTTCTATTTTGTGAGTTGGTAGCATAACATCGAATACATGTGATCCACTCTAAATATCTTTCCAAATATACTAACCATAAGGACACTTAAATTAGTATATGAGATAGTGTCCATCCACCATTATACACGACATAAACATCCCTTGACCTTTCTATTGTTTCTCTAAAGGACTTACCATGTTAATCCCTTATTTCTTAAGGTCAGAAATAAAAATATTCTTGTTTTTTGGGAGCTTTTAATTTCCAAATATGTCTCTACCACCAAATTGGCTCTTAAAAGCTTGAAACAAATATATCATTATAGCCTAGGAACATAGTATGATCTTGCAAATTTTCGTTTTTTGACCATGCAAGTGAATCCCTCTCATCACTCAACCTTGTATGAATTGTTCTAAGGCTCTCAGTGTAAGCATTCCACATGGCTAAATTTTATCTTTCTAATCTCAACATTTATGCATTCTTCCATTGTTGTTGTGAGATGTCTATTGAGTCCTAAAACTCGAGTTGATTAAGGATACAAATTCCCCTATCTTGTATATATGTTATCATTTCTTCTAGAAAATAGCCCTTTCTCCACAGCGTATAGCTAGTCAACTCCCATTCCCTACTTTCTAATCCAAATGATACCAAAATATATCAAATACATGAACTAAAGCCTCCCAATGGTCACACAAACTACTTAATTACTCTTTCTTGGACTCTTTTCCAATCAATTATAGTCTTAGGACTGATGTATTTTTATTCAATAATTTTCTTCCACAATCCTTCTTTTCTATATCCACAAGCTCTTTATTGTTAATGACTTATCAAACGAGTGGATGTTCTTTAAATCCCATCCACCTTTATCTTTGCTATAAAATATTATTTAATCAAATGAATTCCATGATTATGTTTTTCCCAAAAGATAAGAATTTGAAATGGGGCTTTCTATTTTTCATAAGACTCCTTTAGAGACATCGGAGAAGAATACAAAAAAAAGGATTAGCTTCCAATGTAAATTTCACTAAAGTTAATCTACCCCTTATTGATAAATACCTATTATTCCAATGATTAATGGTAATTTAATTTTTTATAATAACCACCCCCAACCTTTCTTCCCATGCCCATTTGGATTTAAAACAAATCTTGAATGTTTGAATTACTCATTGAAATTTGCAAACTTGTAAGGAAAGAGGCTATGCAAACTATATTATGTATTCTAGTTTATATCCTTAAAACAAATTGCAGATTTATGCCTACATATTTCCATGATTATATCAATTCTATATATCCCCAATATTTCTTAGAATTGTCTTGCTTCCCTTCCATTATTGTTATAAAAAGTAGAATATCATCCATAAATAATATACAATAAGGACCTACTAATTTGGATTCCAAAAACAAAATCTAACCTTTTAGCTTTCATTATAGCTTTACCCAAACCTTCAATCAAGGAGAGAAAGAGTAAAGAAGATAAAGGGAAACAATGTCTTATCCCCCTAGTGGATTCACAATTTTTTGAGATAAATAATAATAATAATAATAATAAGCACAACAAAAGAAACTGAGATATACACTTTACTATATATTTGACCACATAAAACTAAAACTAATATGTGGTAGACTCAATCTCATATATAACCAACTTTTTCTTTCAGTTGCATTTGATAAGCTCAATTTCATGATCATAGTAAGGAGTTTTCATGTTTTTATTGAGTGAAGGGCATTTGATAAGCTCAATTTCATGATCATAGTAAGGAGTTTTCATGTTTTTATTGAGTGAAGACCTTCTTGTGGTACCCTAATGTCTTCATGGATCTATCTTCCAGCTAAAACTTAAACTATTTATGAGAGATAACTTATGGAAAATATTCTTAACTATTATTAACAAGATATTAAATTAGATTTTACAAATGTAGTTATACAATGATATTGGCCTAAAATAATCAAAGGTTTTTGGGATCATGTTTTAGAGGAATCAAATATATAATGGTAAAGTTGAAATGTCTTAATACCTTACTATTGCTTCTAACATCTTGAGTTACTGAAATTAGATATTCTTCAACCAAATCATAAAATCCAATGAATAAATCCACGTACCACGGATATGTATCTCGACTCTTATGCTTCCCAAAGGATGCTAAGACTAAATTTAATTCCTGCTTTGAGATTTCTTCTGTCAACATATAATTATCTTCCTCTATTAAAAAATAGGGGAAATAAGAGGTTAGTTTCAATATTCCATCTATGTTTTCCTTCTCCAACTCTTTATTATTCATTGAAAATTAACAATCCCTAAGTTTTCTAAGTTAAACATTTTCTAGCTATATTTCCAATAGAATTTTGCATTCCCCAATATGTGTTTCTTCTCTTCATATTCCTAGAATTATTGTGAAATAATTGTGTTTTAATCTCCCTTCTCAAACCAAACTAGCCTCTCTTTCATCCTCCATTCCACCTCTCTCCATTCCAAACACTTTCTTCTCCTAATTTCCAACTCCTTTATCCTCTTTTTTCCTTGCTGAAAACCCATTCCTTGTTTGATTCATCCAAATCAACAATACCTTTTTCCACTTCCTTCATTTCCTTATCCATATTTGTAAGTCTATTTGATATACAAGTTGTCATAGCCTTCTTTACATTCTTCAAATTTGATTCAAAATTTAAAACTTGTTGTTCCCATAAACCATTCATCAAAACTTACTCACTCCTTTTTAATCATCTTGAGGAATTCTTACTTGTTTAGCCAATTAGGATTAAACTTGAAAATATCATAAGGTTTACTATCCTACTTCTCTATATATATTAATATGGGTAAATGATTTGAGCCCCTTCTGATCCCCTCAACCCAACCCCACCTTCCAACTTCTTCCCAAATCCTTATCTTTTGTATTTTAGTTAGGACTTGTTATAAAACCAATAACATGTATAATATCTTGGAAACTTTTGCTTAACCAATTCTTTTATTCCTCCATGTTCGTATGAGTTTTATTGGCTCTACATCAACAAAGCTAGCATCCGTTTTATCTTTTATCTTAGGAATTATACAAACATTCCAAAGTAGAATCCCCTGCCCCTCACTCCTTGCCACATCCCCCCCCTTCCCACACAACAACACCTACAACCCACTCAAAGTGAAATTTAATCCCCATCGATGATGACCCTCTCTTGTTTTATACACTCCAACAAGAAGAAACCTTCCCAAAAGGCTTATCTTTCATTATATGGATTGTGACAACTAACCTCTATGATGTTCTACCCTGAGTCTTGGAACATAAATTATGTCCATATAACTAAATCAATATCATAAAAATTAGGTAAGGGAATGTTCTTCTTCCATCCAGTAATAATTCCCCTAGAATTTCAAACTACATATAAGGCAATAAAGTCCCACTCTTTCAATAGTTTTGTCAATAACCATATAACCTTTTGATCCTCCATTATTGTATCTTGAAATAGGATCACATTACGTTTGTGTAATTCTACTAAACGAGTGAAATACAATGTTTCAACTCACTACCAACACCTCTAATATTCAATGATAAAATTATCACTTGGAAAACATAGAAGGTTTTTGTTCTACTCTGAGGGCCCCTTTGATAGACCTTCAATTTTCCGAATGAATCTCTTTCAATGAATTTTTTTGCATATGACAAAGATAATATTTTATCCTAATAGAAGAAGTAGTAGGATCCTCGATATTGTCAAAGTCTAGCCCCTTTTAGCCATTTTTCCTCTAATTCTCTCTCCCCTCCTATATCTCAAAAGATATTTGAAATAGCTTTTAGCTTTTATGGCTTCCCCTAAGTTATGTTCCCCTTAGAAGAATTCCATATCTTGATAGCATTTACATGATAAACCATTTCATAGCATGGAAAAATTGGCATTTTCTTTACTAGATATAGGGTTAAGGTTGTGTTTTGTCTACTACAGCACCCTCCAAAATTTCACTACATTCAAATTTTGGAGCCTACTTCATTGTTTTATCAAGAGTTGCCTCAACCCAAGTGTTGTTTCGTGTTTTTTTAAGTGTCACCGCATTGATTGGAACATTTTTATATGCATTTCATGGTCATAACACCTTTTTTGTTGTAAATGACACTTTAGGGTCGCAAATAGACACACTTCAATGGTTGTACTTGGGGAATGTGCATAAAGTGGTGTTTTGATGTATATATAATTGTTGATCAATTTTTTCTAAGTTTTCTTAATGAGTTAGTATGTGCCACACATGGTTTTATGTCCATAACTCATCTTTCTCCCCCCTTCACCAATCATCTAGATATAGACAAATTTTGGTTACAAAACGAGCCCATTAAGACCAAGAGTGCATGAGCGCACTTCGAAGCCTTGATGGAGACCCTTTGTTGTTTACAAGTGTGCCCTGCACCCTCCTCAAGAGTTGGGTGCACTCCAAAAGTAAAAATCCTCTTCCTTGTTCTAAATTGCGCTCTCCAAAGTGACTAAGTCTTCCTTGACTGCACTCCTTCGAGTCGAAGAAGTGTACCCTCCTTGAGCGTACTGCGCACCCCAAAGACCCGAAGCTCAATACTTCATCTGTCCCAAATGCACCCTTCGCCCTTCTTGAGGCCTCTTGAGTGCACGATCACACCATGAAGGCACAAAACCTTAGCCTTTAGCCTTCGAGAGTGTGCCATGCACCCTCCCCCTCTCCATTGAGCGCATAACACACTTGGGAAGCCTGAAGCCTTCCCCTTTGTCCTTTGTACTTGTGACATGCGCCCTGCCTTGACTGATTTTTTTTCCTTGTACACAAGGGTGCATGACGAAGCCCCAAAACCTTCCCTCCTCAGTGCTTCAGCCTTTCAAAGTGTGCCCTTGTGCCCTGAAGCTCCTTTGACCATTTTGAGCTCACTGAAAAGGAATGAAAATAAAAATTTGCATCGTCACGAGTGATTGTAGAAACAAGTATTCCAGGGACCTCATGGCAAGCACACACGAGGAAGATCGAGCAAAGAGGATAAAAAATTGAAGCACCAAAAGAACCAAGAACACACATGAAACTTGATGATCAAAGCACCTTAAAGGCTCCAAGATTGAAGACCCTTGGGAGGGTGAAAGTGCTATGTTCAGAAGATGAAAAAAGAGCAGATACAGTGGAAGCTATATCACCACTGAATAAATTCCATGTCATCAGTCACTGTCAGTCCCTGCCATCCAAGATAGTGATGTGTCTAGTTTCATCATATGATGATATGGAAGTCAAGATGTATTATTGTAATCATTGTAAATGAAAAACTAGTAGAATTCCAAGAGTCATGTATGAACTCAAGAGTCGAAATTTTTTGAAAGGACATGTAATACCAAAATTCAGATGTAATTCCAAAAGTCATTTGGAACTCCAAAGGTTGCGAAAGTCTAAAGGTCACTACAAGATAGACAGTCAAGAGTCATGAGGATATGAAAGGTCACTCCTCAAGTTATAAATAGATACTCATTTCTCATGTAACGTAATTTTTTACCCTTGGCTTCTCCCATAAGGCATTAGAGAGACATAGTTAGTACTTTTGGGGAGAAAGTAATGGCTCTAATTCTCCACTATTGGAGCTAGTGGTGTTCATTTCATTTATGTATCTTGGGACTTTTTCTTAATATCGAAGCCTTTCAGGCCAACATATTTTCTCACATGGATTGTGAATGTTTCTAAGACTATTCTTTGAATGTTTATGGTTCATGTTTGCTTTCATTAGTATTGTATTAATTGAACTATTTTAGTTACTTAAGTGTTCCTTGTTGGAAATGTGTTGTTATGTTTATAATTATTGTCACATCCTTGTGAAATATTTCGCTTGATGTTAGACAAACCTTTATCATTAACGCATGTCTCCATCAAGGTAGTACTATTACTTCTCTCTTAGAGGCTCACTTAATTTCCCCTCTGCAGTAGAAGAACCTCGATATATCAACAATTGAACATTCACAAGGCATACTAGCTTACTCATGTGAAAGGAATTTTGTGCTTCTCTCTCATGCTAATAACTAAAGCCAAGCCATATTTTTAAGAAAATGACAACCTGGGTGTATTCTGAATGGGGATTCTACTCCAAACAGTGTGAGTTCTAATTGAGACTTCACATCAGGGAGACCCCTTGTATGTTGGTGGTATCTGGCACCATCAACATTTTGGTGCTAGAAGGAGGGCCAGATGGCAAGTTGTTTTGATTGAGTCTATTTGAATCTCTTATCACAAATGGTTCTTTCCGAAATCATAATCCTCGATTGTTTTTATAAGGAGATTTATTTTACCTTGTGGAAATCATTCATGACTTGTCTCATTTCAAGTTTGATGGCGAGGGTGAATTAACTCTTCGTGTACATATGTTTCAATTTGTTCATTTTTTCCTTTCTAATGGAATACATCGTAAGATGTCATGGCTAGATTTCTCACCCTCACATTTGAAGGTCATGTTAAGAAATGGTGTCATGCATTACTTGTTGCTTCTGTCTATTCATTCGAGCAACTTATGAAGGAGCTTCATGAAGCCTTTTATAAGTATGATTATCAAGATGTATGTGATAGAATTGGTTTACTTATATTGGAACTTGGTGAATCTGTAAAGGGTTTTCTTAATCAGTTTCTTCACCTTTGCTATGAATTTCCCAAATGAATGGTTGATTAAGATTTCATTATGGAAAATTTTCAAAATTTGATTTTACTCTCTTTCATATCTTTTCAATCTGAACCCCTGGATGATTTTCTCTCCCAAGCTTTGGTTAACCATGAGACATGTCAATCTTCCAAGGAGGAACCTATTATTCCTTTTGTTTCTTGTCCTCCTCCTTTTCCAATACTAATTTGGGTGCTCCTCGATGATGGCATTAAAGTTTGGAGATTTGAAAATAAAACTATTGATCTGTCCATTTAACCTCCATCCAATTCTTATGATCCAAACCATACTGAGGAAAACTTGGACTGGTCCAGTAATTGCATGGAGCATAAAGTGAAATTTGACCCCTCAGGTTTTCAAGATCATATTAATGCACATAATTCCAATCTTGAATTAGATACAAGTGAAAACTTGATTATCTCTAGGGATACTCTAAAACCTCTACCACCTATGTTTCATGATCCACTTATTTCACCCACTTCAATGCATAATGATGTTCAACTTGTTGTTTCAAGTGGTAATCAAGAGCAAGGTAGTTGTATTTCACATGTAGAGTAGCAAAGTGTTGAAGATATGTCTTATATTTCCTCCCTCTTTCAAAATTATAATCATTCCTTCTTAGTTGATCTCCGATCTTCTAACCTTGATAACCTATCAAGTGACTCTCAACCTCACATCCAAGTTAAGACTTTGGATAACCATCACCGTGATATCCTTGTTTTCATTAACACGTATGGTGGTGAATATCCAAGTATATCAAATGATATATTCTTTTTATAAGGACTTGGATTTTTAAGGTATCTATTCAAAATCTGTTTCTCATAGTTTACAATCTCCATTTGTGAATTGGGATGCTCTTTTATTTCAGAATGATCCTCGATTTTCTATAATTCATACATATTTGGATGACAAATCTGAAGTGGTAAATTGTCAGGCTTTTGAATATTTCAAATATATTGGTTAATCTGATTGTCTTGTTGGTATGCCCATATTTGACCATTATACTAATGACAATGGTGTTTATCCTTATTATTTCAAGATCAATTTGATTTATGTACAATTGTTTCTCCTCCTCCTGAGTCTTTCAATCCTTCTTTACCTCTATCACACTCTTCATTGTACCCATATTTGTTTGATTAGTTTGTCACACCAACAACCCCCTTACATACTTTCTATCTTTATCTAGTTGATCATGGTTGTAATCAGGTACAGGGTGGTGCGATACTACAATTAGAGGATGAAAAGTTTGAATCTATTATTCATGATATATTCAATTGTAAATCTTTCATAAGTCAGGAGGAGGATGTTCCAAACCTGAATGATCAAGGGATTGATGCATTTCAATTTTTTATCCATCAAATATCTGGTCTATTTAATCTTAAATCTAATCAAACCAATGGCATTAATAGTGTTTCATTGATAAATCTATTGATAGTGGTGCATGTCTACCCATTTATGTTTCTAAGCCACCCAAATTTGATGATCTGCCGTCAGAAAGTTCTGAGACCTATCAAGAAGTTGAGGCACTTCAACCCCTGCTGATGGTTATATCAGGTCCTTGCAATCCTGTTGAGATCTTCAAACTAAGTTGGATCCATATTTTCATGCATAATTATTTCGTTAATATTCATCCATTGGTTATGAGTTCATTCTTAAAGGACTCTTGGCCTTTTCAAGTTGAAATTTATCATCTCCAAGATGTAATTTTTTATCAGATGAAAGGCTCTTGTTTGGTTAGTTCCTTTTCATGTGAATCCTTTGGGTTAAATCGAGGGTTGGAAAGCCCATATTTCGTAGATATTTACAACCTGATAACCTGTCATTTTGATGATCGAGATAAAGTACATTTTGGTTTGAAGGATTTTTCTATGTTAAACTCTTATGAATATGATAATCTTATCATAGCTTTTGTACCTATCATGAAGCTAATAATATCTATGGTACATTTTCTCTTATGGAACAATTGTAATTGCCTCAATCATTCATCAAAGAAAAACCCTTGTGCTAACAATGAGTTTGATTTGACATATGTTTGTAGTCTTTTGTCAACCCAGTATCCTGATTGGTTTCTTGGATTCATAATCTCAATAATTGTATTGAATGCCATAATCTTTCTTATTGTTTACATTGCATGTAATTGGATACAAAGGGAACCAATAGAGAATCAAGAGCCTTCTATGTTAATCGACCAATCTAATCATAATACTAAATATTCTCGTTGTGATGTGAATACTTTAATTAAAAATTCATTTTCCCATAAGTCCCAATGTTTTCAAATTGGTTGTTTTGAATATCAAGATCTAGTTGATGAATGGTTAGATCAATCTTACGTGGCATGATCTTATTCAAATAACAAGTTTCGTTCTTTTTTTTATGTTTGCAAGAATTGAGAACATAGATGAATATGCATTCACAAACATCCTACAAGGTTTGTATAATCGACATTTCAAACAACAAGGTAAAGTTAGAAATAGGATCAAACCAATTGTTATGTCACATCCTTTTGGTAATAAGCTAGACCTGCAGTTTATTGGGCAAATTTTCAAAGTTCTTATCTTTTTATTGCACAAAGTTTTATATTGCTTTTAATCGCTAATATCTTTGTGGTTGCAGGTCGGGAACGATGATGGCTACATTGGAAATAGCATTACGCTTAGCTATGTACTTTTAGATAGGTAGGTTAGGAGTAGGCTTAGTTGCATTTAGTTCCTCTTGCATTTCATCCACCTTTTGTCCTACTCTCTATCTAGCCTCTGCATCTATTTTGTTTTTGTATGATGTTTTTGGTTTTTGTCTCCATTTGCTTGGTCTCTTGTTTTTGCTTTTGGTTTTGTATGTCTTTTATTTCGTGTTACCTTGTGTGAAAAAAAATGCATGGTTGAAAAGGGACTTTGTCATGAAATAAAAGAGAAGTGTGGTAACTACAATGCTTGGCATTTTGTTGTTCTCCTTCTTTGTTTGGGAAAATGACATATATTGAGCTAAGTCTAGATGGAAAATGTGATTCGTCCAATAAGAGAACCTTGAGGGAACCTATTAGATATGTTCTTATGCTAGTACTTGAATTTCGTGACTTGGTATATGTCTACTTGTGTGTTAACAATTTTCCAATATTGTAGAGAAAGGATAAGGGGAAATCTAAAGTGAGCAAACCAATATTATAGGTACTAAAATACTTCTCTAAAGGGGCAACCTCCTCTGCGCTCAATAAGTCAGGATCCCTCTTCCGCTTGTTGAAAATAATAAGTGCCAATGCATTGTTCTATTAAATAAATAAATAAAGGATGAAATAAGAGAAAGGCTTCCTGCATAGGGAGGTGTAGCAAGCAACTTCATCGGGGTACTTTCTAGGGTCACTGGCAGTGAAGAAATGTTTATGCTCTTGAAGTGAGTATTGGGGTAATTTCCAAGCCTACTAGTAGCAGAGAAACACCATAGATGAAAAACATATACTCTAAATATCCCAAACTCATCGTGCACATTACCCTTTCTTGGATTGAACCGATTGTGGTACGATGTACCTATGTGTGATTTCAGCCAAGCAGAGAGAAGAGAAGATGTTATGTATGAAATTGGGTCGAAAGTGGGGAACTTGGGGCAATCAATACTTCCTAAAGGTCTAACCCTTAACTGAAAGCTATTCCAGGGCCGCACCTTTGCATCTGACATTCATTGGGCCTCTGCCTGCAGAGAAGTTGAAGTATATCTAGTGTGTCACCAAGTGTTGTCATTACTAAAACACCCTCCAAAATTTCACGACATTCAAATTTTGGAGCCTACTTCATTGTCATATCAAGCGCTTCCTCAGTCATCAAGTATCGTTTTGTGTTGTTTTAAGTGTTTTCATGTTGATTGGAACATCCTATATGCATTTCATGGTCATAACAACTTTGTTGTCGTAAATGACACTTTCGAGTCACAGTCACACACACTTCGTCGGTTATACTTGGGGAATGTGCATAAAGTGGCATTTTGATGCTTTTTCTAAGTTTTCTCGATGAGTTAATATGTGTCACACATGGTTTTATGTCCATAACTCATCTAGACTTAAACAAATTTCGGTTGCAAAGCGATCCCATTAAGACCAAGAGTGCATGAGCACACTCCGAAGCATTGATGGGAGACCCTTCACTATTTAGAATTGTGCCCTGCGCCCTCCTCAAGAGTTGGGTGCACTCCAAAAGCACAAATCCTCTTCCTTGTTCTAAATTTCACCCTCCGAAGTGACTAAGACTTACTTGAGCACACTTCTTCAACTTGAAGAAGTGCGTCCTCCTTGAGCACAATAGTGCACTCTGAAGACCCAAAGCTCAATCCTTCAACCCTCCCCAATGCACTTTGCACCCTTCCTAAGTCCTCTTGAGTGCATGAGTGCACCCTGAAGGTGCGAAGCCTCAGCCTTCAGCCTTCGGGAGTGTGCCCCGTGCTCTCCCTCTCTCCCTTGAGTGCATAGCGCACTTGGGAAGCCCGAAGCCTTCCCCTTTGTCCTTTGAACTTACCACATGCACCCTACCTTGGCTGGTTTTTTTTCTTTGAGCACATGAACGCACAACAAAGTCCCAAATCCTTCCCTCCTTAGTCCTTCAGCCTTTCAAAGTGCACCCATGCGCCCTGAATTTCCTTTAACTGTTTTGAGCGCACTGAAAAGGTATGAACAAGAAAATCTGCATAAAACATGGTAGAGTAAGATATTTTCATACTGATAGTTGCTCGTCGTGAATGACTACAGAAAAAAGTATTTGAGGGACCTCATGGAAAGCACACATGAGGAAGATTGGGCAAAGAGAATAAACAATAGAAGCACCAAAAGAACTAAGAATACCCCTGAAACTTGATGATCAAAGCACCCTAAAGGCTCCAAAATTAAAGACCCTTGGGAGGGATCAAAATATGAAAACAGAGAAGATATAGTGGTATTTATGTCACCACTAAAGAA
Organism: Pinus taeda; assembly: GCA_000404065.3. NCBI lineage: Eukaryota > Viridiplantae > Streptophyta > Pinopsida > Pinales > Pinaceae > Pinus > Pinus taeda. The sequence continues at coordinate 112,647 of APFE031577643.1, forward strand.
ATTCCATGTAATCAGTCATTATTAGTCCTAGTCATCCAAGATAGTGACGTGTCGGGTTTCATCATAGGATGATGTGGAAGTCAAGATGTATTATTATAATCATTGTAAAAGACAAACTAGCAGAAGTCCAAGAGTCATGTATGAAATCAAGAGTCATAGAAGTCCAAAGGACATGTAATACCAAAAGTCACATCTAATTCTAAAAGTCATATGACTCCAAAGGTTGCAGAAGTCCAAAGGTCAGTAGAAGATAGAAAGTCAAGAGTCATGAGGATATGAAAGGTCACTCCTCAAGTTATAAATAGATCCTCATTTCTCATGTAAAGGAATTGTAACCTCGGCTTTCCTCATGTACTTTTGGGGAGAAAGTAGTGGCTTTAATGCTCCACTATTGAAGTTAGTGGTGTTCATTGCATTTATGTATCTTGGGACTTTTGCTTAATATTGAAGCCTTTTAGGCCAACACATTTTCACACATGGATTGTGAATGTTTCTAAGATTGTTTTTAAAATGTTTATGGTTCATGTTTTCTTTCATTAGTACTAGATTAATCGAACTATTTCGGTTGCCTCATTGCTCCTTGTTGGAAATGTGTTGTTATGTATATAATGATTGTTGCATCCTTGTGAACTATTTTTCTTAATGTTAGACTAGCCTTTCTCTTTCACATGTGTCTCCATTAGGGTAGTTCTATTACTTCTCTCTTAAAGGCTCACTTAATCCACCTCCCTCGCAGTAGAAGAACCTTGATACATCGACAATCGAACATTCATAAGGAATACTAGCTTGCTCATGCGAAAGGACAATTGTGCTTCTCTCTTGTGCTAACAACTAAAGCCAAGGAATATCTTTAAGAAAACGACAACCAGGTCGTATTCTGAATGGGGCTCCTACTCCAAATGGTGTGAGTTTTATGTGAGACTTCACATCAGGGAGACCCTTGTATGTTGGCGGTATCTAGCACCGTCAACAGGTTGACTTTCCCTAGACTAGAAACCATAAAAATACCATTTTTTCACAATCCCTCACTAGAGGTTTTACTACTTCTAGTGGAATAGGTAAGACTTCCTTATCTTTTAGGTCCAAAATAATTTTTCTAAAGAAAGAATGATTTCATTATTGTCATCAATAAACTTAACATAAATCTTGTTTTCCCTTTAATTCATTCCTGGTTGGGATGGCTTTACATCTTAAAACTTTAACATTTAATTGCCAAAATCTCAAGCTTGTGACCATGATTCTCTCTTCTTCCACTCTTCCTTTCTCTTTGGTATTTTTTTCTTTTCTTTTTTAATGAAACTACATATAATTCCGTGTAATTTATTCAATTAGGATGGTTTAACATTCTATCATTTCAATGTGCTTTATTCCCCTCAATTGCATCAATATTTCTTTTAACTACTAGGATGGTTTAACATGTTATCATTTCAGTGTGCTTTATTCCCCTCAATTGCATCAATATTTCTTTTAACTACCTCTCCATGTCTTTTTTGCATATATTTCCACCTCCACAATTTCCTTGTGAAGGTATGTATATGATCCTCTACTATCACTATAAATATAACAATAATAGAACCTAAAAGGAATTTTTATTAGTTCAAGGATTGAATATGAACTAAATTCCCTTCCATGATTTTAATACGGCTAGATAAACCTTCACTTATATCATTTTTGACCAAAATGCAAGCCTCTCCCATAGGCACTAGGCATGAAAGAGTCTTCTATATATATTGTTTTTCCAAGTTGTCACCTACTTTAATTTTACTACACCACACAATTCCATGATTGAATATGAACTAAATTCCCTTCCATGATTTTAATACGGCTAGATAAACCTTCACTTATATCATTTTTGACCAAAATGCAAGCCTCTCCCATAGGCACTAGGCATGAAAGAGTCTTCTATATATATTGTTTTTCCAAGTTGTCACCTACTTTAATTTTACTACACCACACAATTCCATGGGTAGGTCATGCAAGTTAAATTGAAATATCTATTTTATCCTAATATGTTCCCTTTTTATAATTTATATAATTATATTAGGCTTGTTTTTTTTCATTTTTCATTTTTATAATGTAACTTTTTTAATGTTAAACACACATTTGTAGCTCTATACAATACCTTAGACACATCATATCAAATTCATTAATTACAGAGGATAAAATAAACATACATATATATTTTTGGTTCAATAAAGAAGGTTATATTTAATTTTTTAAAGTTAATTTATTTAATGACACACTTATTTATTATTAGTGTAGATTTTCCTTACCATTAATACTTTCAAAGCATTATTATTATTACTTTATTTTTATTTTTGTGATATATTATATTTGGCCAATATTTTATGGACATTATAATCTCTTCAATACAAGGTTGTAGAATTTAATATGGATTAATTGTATTTATCTTTAATAAATTTAATATTTATATTTTTAATTTATTGGGAATTAGCATTATATATATATTTATTTTATATTAGTTAATTATTTTGAGGATACATGTTACAGACAAGATATTCATGAAGTGTAGACCATTTGGTTTGTGAGGCTTAATCCCATCAAGTCACATGTTTAAATCTCACAAGAAGGGATTGATGGTAGGAGCCAATTGTGGGAAAATAAATATATTTTATGGCACAACCAAGCTTGACCGAGCCTCACAGAATCCTTGATCTGATAATCACACTATGAGTGACCTCAGTTAAAGATATATTAAATGAAGGTATTACAGACTCATATGTTGGTGTGTGTGTCTATGTTATTTAAGCAAAGGATCATTCATATTGCAAATACACAGACACTTGAAATGGAAAATAGCATAGAAACACAATAAGAAATACAAGAACACAAGAATTTAATAAGGAGTTCACCCTATCCTCCAGGGCTACATCTCCGGTCCAACTCTCAGTGGTGGCCTTATTTTATTGTGTCTTGAAGCAGAGATTTACAATGAAGGAGCTCAATGTGAGTCTCCTGAGATGAAATTTGCTTGGCAGGGTGGTTCTTGGATTCCCCAAGACACTAGAGTACATAGACTCTTTTCCTTACCAGCTCTGTGACCTTCTAGTCTACAATAGAGAGAGCCCAATGTGGTGCTAAGTCTGAACAAATCCTCTATGGGATGGCTTGAATCCCTCAAGCTCACTAGTGCTCGATGTTTCCTTTGGTCAACTCAACCCTCTGTCTTCCGTTCTGATATTGCTTCACTGTCTTTTTTCTCTCTGTTCTTCCTTTTTGTGTTCCGTCCTCCTCTCAGGGTTTTGGTGGTTCTTTTTTTCTCTCTCTCTGTGTTTTGTTCTGTTCTCTGTTCATGGCTTAAGACCATTCGTACCCATGGCTCTTTGATTCCTCTTCCACTTACCATCAGATCGCCTACTACAGCTTCGCTTGGAGTTCCTTGTTCGGCGTCATCATCAGGCTCACAGGGAGTGGCCACATGTCCTCCTATAGCTGCGCCAATTCACTTCATCGGTTCAGTTTTTCCGTTACGTCATGGAATGAGTCTTCTGCCACCTTGGCAGTCAAATCAGACGTCAAGTCTTTACAAACTGCGGCTTAATCCCCCGTCGATTCTGCTTTCCCATTGGGCACGATCTCAGCCACTAGATCTGGGGCCTCCAGATCCGACACCATACGCACGTTTCATGTGGTTGACTTGCTCAACTGTTAGCGTGCGATCAGTGGCGGTTTACTCTCTCCTTCGCTTGCCACGTGTCGATCGCTGGGTGGAATTGCTCCTTTTCCTTCGAAACAACTTGCTGCCCATGGATGCCCCTGATCAACACTGCTGGTTTTTGGAGTGGGTCCCGCCTTTAGCGCTTTAGCCTTTATCCCATGGTTTTCTCAACTCTCATGTGATCAAGTGCTCGAGGCTTCTCCAATTTGAGGGTTTTCACCCAGTGATGCGCGATTGGCACTAAGCACTAATCGTGCATCAAAAACCTCCTCTGTTTCCTGATCCAGGCCTCCCAGGGGATAAATTCGCCTCCCGCGCAGTCTCCATGGGCCTCGGTTAGCGTGCTTTGACCAAGGTCCTCTTCATTCCATGCTGGCTGCCATTTCCACTGGTTTAGAGGTGTTTTTGATCGCTATTGTAAATTCTTTGAAGTCTGTCTTGACCTGGTACAACCATGACTCTATTTAATCCTTCTTTATGGATCCAATTGAATCATGACCTTCCCACTGAAAAGATTTTGGACCACCAAAGTTGGTTTTCTTGCAAGCATCGACTAAGTGAGGGTACTGCTATCTCACTTGCCCAATCTCAATCCAATTTTCACTGCTCAGCTTCGAACATTTAAGTCCAATTCTGAGGTACTCAACATCTCCTCTGCGCGTCATCCTCACCTTCCTGTCCAAGACTGTGTCTTCCTGCAATTCATTCAGATATTCAGGTAGCAAGTCATCAATAGAAGGCAATTGACTTTGCTCTTCAGGATCCTCAATTAAAGAAGGTTCGAACAACCTCAAGCAATCTACATTTACAACTGAGTAGATGTGCATGTAAGTTGGTAGATCAAGGCGAAAAGCATTTTCACCAATCTTCTCAAGTATTCTAAAAGGTCCATACCTTATAGGATTTAGCTTTTTACCTTCACCTTGCATCCTGTCCTTGCTGATATACAGCCAGACCTGGTCTCTAACTTGAAAACTATGCTCCATCCGATGCTTGTCATACCTTGCCTTGTATTTGGCTTGGCTCTTTTCCAGTTGTTCCTGTACTGCCTGGTGGATCTCCTAGATCTGTTCAATGAACCTAGTTGCCTTGTCCATATCACTATGTCCATCAACTGTGGTATCTTTACGAAAGACAAAATCCAAAGGAGACCTTGGTATGAAACCAAAACAGGTCTCAAAAGGAGATCTCTGTGTAGAAGAGTGTTTTTCTCTATTGTAAACATGTTGTACATAACACAAGTGTTCATCCCAAAGCTTAGGATGTTTGCTGCAATATCCTCTGAGTAACTAGATCACTGTCCTATTAACTACTTCTGTTTGGCCATCGGTTTGTGGATGAAAAGCTGTGCTTTTCTTTAGTTGGGTGTCCATCAGCTCCCACATACTTGACCAAAACTTCCCCACAAATCTGGTGTCTCAATCAGATACAATAGAAGTGGGTAATCCAAAATGAACCTATACATGTTCAAAGAATAGTTTTGCAGTTTATTTAGCTGTAATCTGTTTATTACAAGGTATCAAAATACACATTTTGCTGAAGCTATCCACAACCACATACATATAATCATGACCTCTCCTAGATTTAGGTAGTCCTCCAACAAAATCCATGGAAACACTTTCCCAAGGGTGAGAAGGAACTGGTAGGGGAGTGTACAAGCCTAGTTTTCTATTGCTAGGCTTGCTTTTAGCACACATAACACACCTTCTTACATATCTAGAAACTGTCTGATTCATTTTCGGCCAATAACAAAATCTTTACAGTTGTGCAACTGTTTTACTTACCCCAAAGTGACCTGATATCAGAGAAGTGTGTGCCTCTCTAATTATCTTTACTCTCTTTGTTTGTGGAATGCAGAGTTTCCCACAATGATATAAGAGTCGGCCCTTTACATGATAATCCAATTCTTCTACCTTTTTACCTTGACTCAAAGTTGCATATACATCTTTAAAGTCTATATCTTGAGCATATTGTTCAACATAGCTTTCATGTAGTACAGAATTACGCTTAAGTATAGTAGATGCATTTAAAATGGGTCTAGATAACATGTCTGCAACTTTGTTATGTATGCCTTTTTTATATCTAATGACTAAATGAAACTGTTGTAGAAAACCCATCCATCTGTAGTATCTTGATTGCTGCAACTTGGTTTGGGATTGTAGATATTGAAGTGGTTGATGATCAGTATGTATTACTGTCTCTTTGCCCATTAAATAATGTTTCCACTTTTTCACACTCTGAAATAATGCATACAATTCTTTATCATATGTAGGATATTTAACTATGCAGAATTAAAAGTCTCATAATGATAACATATGGGTTTACCATGTTGCATCAACACTGCTCCCATGGCATAGTCACTGGCATCTGTTTGGATCTAAAATGGTCTTTGTAGATCAAGCAGTGCTAGTACAGGTGTTGTACTAATCTTTTCTTTCAAGGTGTCGAAGGCTTTCTGATGTTTGCCTCCCCACTGAAACATGTTGTTCAATCCTGTCAAAGCATGTAAGGGAGCTGCAATTGAGGAAAAGTTAGAGATGGACTTCCTCCAAAATTGTGTTGCTCCTAAGAAGCTTCTCACTTCTGAAGCAAACTTGGGTTTAGGCCAGTTTACAATGACTGCCACTTTAGAGGGATCTATTTTCAATTCACCACCCCCTACTATATGACCCAAATAATTCAGAGATGTTTTGCCAAATTCACATTTTGAGAGTTTAACATAAAGTTTTTCTCTTTTCAGAACATCTAATGTCTAGTTAACATGCTTTAAATGTTCATCCCACGTTTTACTAAAAATCAGAATGTCATCCAATACACAATAATGAAATCATCAAGAAAAGGCTTGAGTACATCATTCATTAATCTCATGAAAATAGTAGGAGCGTTGGTCTAGCCAAAAGGCATAACCAGCCACTCATACAATCCCTGCTTTGTTTTGAAAGCAGTCTTCCATGCATCTTTCTCTGCAACTCTGACCTAATGGTATCCACTGTGCAAATCCAGCTTGGTGAAATAAACAGCTTCCTTTAGTTGATCTAAAAGATCATCTATGCAAGGAAGTGGGTAACGATTTTTAATTGTTATCTTATTTAGTGCTCCGTAGTCAATGCACATTCTCCACGAGCCATCTTTCTTTCTCACCAAAATGATTGGTGACCCACATGGTGATGTGCTAGGCCTGATGAACCCCTTCTCCAGCAACTCCTGCACCTGCTTCTTGATTTCAACATTCTCTAAAGCAGACAACTTGTACATTCCAATGTTAGGAAATGGAACATCTTGCTGCAAAATAATATCATGTACTATTTCCTTTTTGGGTGGCAGACCTTTAGGTTCTTGAAACACAACATCATACTCTAAATCAATCTTTTCTATATCAACTTGCTACTTAGCATTACAGCCCTCAAATACATTGGTTTTATCAGGTTTTTTTTCCTTTACAACCATTAGTAAGAATTGTTTGCACGAATTTATCATTATTTTCATCTACCTTGAGTTTATGAGAGTATAATTATTCTTGAGCTTATGAGCTCTTACAAAGTATTCGATTCCATCTTTAACAAGTAGATACCTATTCTCAGCTCTATAGAAAATAGCTTTTCTATTATACAAGTAAGGACTCCCTAAAACAATCCCACATATATCCAAAGAAATTATGTCTAACTCAACCTCATCTACAAATGCTGGCCCAAAAGAAAACTTGAGTTTGCACTGTCTAGTCACTTGTAGTTGTGCTTTATCATTCAACCATCCTAATGGTTATGGTTTCTTGTGAGGTGTAGTTGATAATCCCAATTTCTTTACAATTGCTTCAGAAATCAAATTTACTTGTGAGCCACTATCAAACAAAGTATCAATCTCTTGATGTTTGGAAACAACTCGAATATGGAAAAGCTCATGTCTTTTTTCTCTCATGTCTTAATCAATAATAGATTGAGCAAAATTACTAGTATATGCTTCAGAATTATTACCTTTTATACATGTGGCCGCAATGATTGTTTCATCTCCTCAGTCTGACCCCAAATCTTTCTGAATAGCTGTAGCAGACTTCTTCTTCTTGCCCTTGAACTTCCTAGGTCTCAGCTCTGGATGCATAATCCAATAGTGCGCATCATCATGCTCATCCTTTTTACAGTGAGTGCATGAAGCTTTGCCTTTTTGTGCAGTGTTAGCCTTCCTTGCTTTCCACTTCTGCTTTCTTTTTTCCTTGCTCTTGCTTGCAGTGGGTTGGGATGGTCCCCCAACTTCTGGATTTCCATTCTTTCCTCTAGCCTCTAGATGAGTAGCTTGTATAGATACCTCATCTATACTAGTG
>APFE031577643.1:122928-146007 GCA_000404065.3 Pinus taeda
TTTCCTTTAGCTTCTAGATGAGTAGCTTGTACAGATACCTCATCTATACTAGTGGGATTAAACATGAGGATGGTATGCCTCATGTAGTTGTGTAGACCACCAATGTACTTCTAAAGAGTCTCTGGTGAGTCTAATGAGATCCCTAGAATCAATGCTTTCTTTCTAAATTCTTGAGTGTACCCTTTCACACTTTTCCATTTCAACTGCCAAAGAGTTTTCCAACTCATCATGGCATGTTGCATGTAGGCCAATGGATAGAACTACTTCTTGATTGCAGAAACAAAGTCACTCCAGACAGATATAGTCTTCGCATGTCTTTTCATCTAAGCTTGGGTTCTGCCTTCCCACTAAACCAAGGCAGTGCCTCCTAGGCTTAGGCTTGCTAGTTGAATTTTTCTCTTGTCTGAGTCGATGTTTTTCACTTTGCAATACACATCAATTTGTCTAATCCAATTGTCCAATTTTTCAACATTTAGCTCTCCATCATATATAGGCAAATCAAATTTAACATCTAGCTTGATCAAATATGCTTTCTTATTATGCACAGGGCTATTAGGAGGTGTGAGAAAGCTATCCTCTTTCCCTTTTCCTTTTGAGTGGTCATGGGAATGAGACTCATCTTCTTCTTTATCTTGTTTAGAACCTGATGAATCTTCATCCTTATGCTTTCTAAAGTCCCTATACATTTCTTATACCATAGATTTTATAGCTAGGAAACTCTCTATGAATTGAGGTTTGGTCCCATAGACCTTTCCTCTGACATTGTCTTCCAAGGATAGACTCTCCCAATTTCAAGATTATTTTCAACCAACTCTCCTTCTCCTAATTTGAGCTTTGATCTAGTGAGCATTCAACATCTAAACCAACATAAGCTTGTCTAACCTTACAACCTAGAGCTCTGATACCACTTGATCTGATAATCACCCTATGAGTGACCCAAGTTAAAGATTTATTAAATGAAGGTATTACAAACTCATATGTTGGTGTGTGTGTCTATGTTATTTAAGCAACGGATCGATCAAATTGCAAATGCACAGACACTTGAAATGGAGAACAATAGAGAAACACAGTAAGAAAATACAAGAACACAAGAATTCAATAAGGATTTCACCCTATCCTCCACGGCTACATCTTCAGTCCCGCTCTCAGCGGTGGCCCTCTTTTATTGTGTCTTGAAGCATAGATTTACAATGAAGGAGCTCAATGTGAGTCTCTTGAAATGGAATTTGGTTGGCAGGGTGGTTCTTGGATTCCCCAAGATAGTAGAGTACACATACTCTTTTCCTTACTAGCTCTGTGACCTTCTGGTCTATAATGGAGAGGGCCAATGTGGTGCTTAGTTTGGACAGATCCTCTCTAGGATGGCTTGAATCCCTCAAGATCTCTAGTGCTCGATGCTGCCTTCGGTCAGCTCGGCCCTCTGTCTTCCATTCTGTTGTTGCTGCACTGTCTTTTTTCTCTTTGTTCTTCCTTTATGTGTTCCGTCCTCCTCTTGGAGTTCTGGTGGTTCTTTTTTTTTTCTCTCTCTATGTTTTGTTCTATTCTCTGTTCATGGCTTAAAACCATTCATACCCATGGCTCTTCGATTCCTCTTTCACTTCCTGTCGGATTTCATGCTACAACTTCACTTGGAGTTCCCTGTTTAGTGTCATCATCAGGCTTATAGGGAGTGGCCACATGTCCTCCTGCAACTGAGCAAATTCGCTTCGTCGATTCAGTTTTTCCGTCACGTCGTGGAATGAGTCTTCTGCCACCTTGGGAGTCAAATAAGACGTCAAGTCTTTACAAACTACGACTTAATCCCCCATCGATTCCCCTTTCCCATCGGACGCGATCTCAACCGTTAGATTTGGGGCCTCTAGATCCGACGCCATATGCATGTTTCGCGCGGTTGACTTGCTCGACCATTAGCATGCGATTAGCGGCAGTTTTCTCTTTCCTCTGCTTGCCACGCGTTGACCACTAAGTGGAATCGCTCCTTTTCCTTCGAAATAACTTACTGCCCATGGACGCCCCCAATCAATACCGCTGGTATTTGGAGCAGGTCCCACCTTTAGCGCTTTAGCCTTTATCCCACGGTTTTCTGAGCTCTCATGTTATCGAGCACTCAGGGCTTCTCCAATTTGATGGTTTTTTCCCAGCAATGCGCGATTAGCACTAATCGCGCATCAAAAACCTCCTTTGTTTCCCGATCCGGGCCTTCCAGAGGCTAAATTCGCCTCTAACGTAGTCTCCATGGGCCTCGGTCAGCGCGCTTTGACCGAGGTCATTATCATTCCATGTTGGCTGCCATTGCCACTGGTTTAGAGGTGTTTTTGATCAGTATTGTAAATTCTTTGAAGTCTATCCCAACCTGGTACAACCATGGCTCTGTATAATCACTCTTTATGGATCCAATTCGGATCAATCCTAGTGATAACATCCCACAATTGGGAAAATTATTCTCACATCCAACATTGGGGTCAACACCAACATAAGCTCATCCTATATTGAAAAAAAAATGTTATAGATGTTACAACCTCAACCACCTATTGTCATAGAAAGTGTCTCTTGATGCAATGATAAATAATTTGCAATAGTAAATATGATAGTTATTTGGAATTCGGGATGCCAAATGATTTTATAAATAAAATTTTATTTAGGATTAATCATCATAATATGTATAGGATATTGTTATAAAAAAATGTTTGGCTAAAATACCCATTAATAGTGAAGGGAATTTATCCAAGCAAAAAAACATTAAGAAATAACTATACCCACTACACAAGGAGGTTGGTTATGGTCATCTAGAGCAAGGCCACAATCATAATTGGTTATGGTCATCTCTTGGATATTGTTTGGTTGGTTTTGGGATTGGTTTTGACTCTTGATTGGTGAATTGGAACATTGTACTCTCTCTCTCTCTCTCTCTCTCTAAACACTCCATGACAATATAATAAGAAGAATAATGTGAAAGGGTTCTCCTTGTTGTGGGTTTTCCCCAGTATTTGACCAAATCCTTGTGTCTCTTGTTATTTCTCTTGATTGTCTATTGTAATTGCATTTACTATTCTATCTAAAATTGTTATTGATCATTGAAGATTGAATTTTTTTGAAATATTTCTAATTGAAGAAAAGAATTGGGTAAAGTGATTGTAACAACATAGAAAAGTTGAAATTTAACATGGTTTTAGAGCTAAGGTGAAGAGCAAGAGCTCAAGGAGACAAGAGATAAGAACAAGCATCTTTGAAAAAAGATAAAGGAGCCTATTTTATTTGGTCAAGATGTCTACCTCTTACTTCAAGGATAATGAGAAGCTAGGTGACTCATCAAATTTTGTTGCTTAGAAGATAAGGCTGGGAGTCATATTGGATGAAAATGATGTCTTGGAATATGTGCAAGGAAATGTACCTCAACCTCTGGTGAATGCTTTTGTTTTTTTCAAGTATATGTACAAGAAAGGTGACCTCAAAGCTAAGAAAAATCTCATTGATGGTTTGCAAGATCATTTACTTGTTTATGGAATTCTCATGAAATTTATGATAAGTTGGTTGGGATGTATCAATCCAACAATTTGAATCACATCCTCTCCTTGAAGAATAATCTCAAGTAATTAAATATTAACAAGGGAGAATTTGTGCAATCCTATATCATGAGGGTATCTCAACTAAGGGATCAATTTCAGACTACTAGTGAGACTATATCTGCTACAGAATTGGTGATGATCACTCTTCTAGGTATTCCTACAATTTGGGAAACCTTCATTACTACTATAAGCAACAAAAATATAATCCCAACATTTGATGAGCTCGTTGGACAATGCACTCAAGAGGAAGCTAGGATGATTTCCTGAGGAAGGATTCAAAGTCATGAAGAAGGAGATCTATCTGCATTTGGTAGACAAGACAACAAGAGGAAAGGTAGTGGGAGACCATCCAATCCAAGAAAGTATTCTCCCAAATCCAATTTTTCCCAAAGAAGGTTTAGGAAAGATAGACCTCAAATTGAACGTTTCTATAACCATAAGTATGGTCACTATGCTCGAGATTGTTTGAGAAAAAGAAATGATCCAAGATCAAATCGAGGCTACAACAAAAACATGTACAATGATAGAAGAAGAAGTGATGATATAAGAAGAGGCGATGATAGAAGAATACAAGAGGATATAAGAAGAATAGATACACTTGATGATCAAGAAGAAAGCTACCATCCTCAAAAGAGATCTAGAAATTACAAGTATGAAAATAATGTAGCTGCTAGCCAATCTGAATACATTCTTATTTCCTCTCTTTCTAATTCTCCTGTTGATTCATATGATAGTTGGTTGGTAGATAATTGGGCTTCTAGACACTTTTTTGGGTATTAGGAAATCCTCTCAAATCTAGTTGAGAGGGAGACAAATTTAAATATCATTCTTGGGGAAAACTCTACATATACAGTTAAGGGCCTTAGTTTTGTAAAATTTGATTTATACTTTGGGGAAACTATTCTTCTTCAGGAAGTAATGTATGTTCCAGGACTAACGAAGAACTTGGTATCCATATCTACCTTAGAAGACAAAGGGATGAAAGTAGCTTTCATAAAGGGTAAAGTACTCACTTGGCATGTGGAATACCATGTGAGGGATGCATTCACATTCGGATCTAGAGTTGAAGGACTCTATAGAGTCAATGAGATACCTCTGTTGGAAATGGTCCATGATACCAATCATCAAAGTGATCTATGACATCGAAGGTTGAAACATCTACAGTATGAAGCCCTTCCAAAATTGAATAATTTAGTTTCTAGGGTGTCTGATTTTCAAGCAAGTCATGATGGAGTATGTATGGGATGCACCAATGGAAAGAAGACAAGGAGATAATTCCCCTACAGCAAGAACAACATTGATTATATCCTTTAACTCATTCATTTTCTGTATGTGGACCCATGCATGTGCACTCTCTTGGTGGCCATCTATATTATATCATATCCATTGATGAATTCTCCAAGAAAACATGGGTTTATTATTTGAAGCATAAAGATGAGGTGTTTGATGTGTTCAAGGGCTTCAAGGTGTTGATAGAGAATCAAATAGGGAAGAAAATTAAGGTCTTCAAGTATGACAAAGGAGGAGATTACATTTCAAAAGAGTTCTTTGACTTCTGCGAGAAGGAAGGTATTAAGAAGGAAAATTGTACTCTACAATTCCGAGCAAAATGGAGTGGTTGAAAGAAAGAACAAGTCCATTGTGGAGGTTGCACAAGCTATGTTGCATCATCAAAAGTTACCAAAGTTCCTTCGGGGAGAAGCGACAAATACAATGATCTATGTACAAATAGGGTTCCTCATCAAGCCTTGGATAACAAGACTCCCGAAGAAATGTTCACAGGTGTGAAACCCGACATTGGACATCTCAGGATATTTGGTTTCCCCGTATACTTTCATGTGTCGAATGATAAAAGGAACAAGTTGAAAGCCACCAGAAAGAAAGGTATGCTTGTTGGTTATTATGGAAATTATATATATATGGTCAAAGGAAGATTTAGTTTAGCAGGGATGTAACCTTTGAAGAATATGTTTCCCTTGGAAAAGCTAGAGACCTTCCTCCACCTCCTCCAAAGAAATATGGTGACATGGAACTATTAGAAGGTCCTTCTGTGTTAGGATATGAGAAGGAGATTGTTGATTATCCCATGGAGCCTATGGACCCCTTGGATTCTCCTCCATGTGATCCCCCTACCAAGAAGAGACCATTATGGCTTCGTGATACATTACATGATGTTGAAATATATGTTTTTACCAAAAGGTCCTTTAGAGAAAGAAAGAAGCCCATGTAGGTACCAAGGATACGTTGTAGCTATGAGAACCATCATTTAGGTTGAACCTCCCACATTTGAAGAAGCAATAAAGAACTAGTTTGGAAGGATGCTATGTACAAAGAGTATGAATCCATTATGAATAATTATGCATGGGATTTTGTTCCAAGACCCAAAGGAAAGTTCATCGTAACCTCAAAATGGTTATATACAATCAAACATGGAGCTCATGGAAGCATTGAAAAGTATAAGGAAAGGTTCGTGGCTAGAGGGATTTTCCAAAAAATAGGGAGAAGATTATGATGACATCTTTGCACCTGTTGCTCATTGCACCACCGTTAGATAGATTTTTTCCCTTGTTGTTAGTCATAGATGGACCCTTCACCAAATGGATGTAAAGACCACATTTCTTCATGGCATTCTGCAAGAAGAAGTATATGTTAAGTAGCCGCAGGGTTTTGAAGTAAAGGACGGGAAGACTCGTGTTTGCAAGTTGAAGAAGGTGTTATATGGTTTGAAGAAAGCCCCAAAACCCTAGTGTGCTTGCATTGACAGTTACCTGGTAAATATTGGATTTACGAGAAGCAGTGTTGACCCTAACCTATACATCAAAGTAGTCCAAGGTATGCCCTTGATTTTGGTTTTATATGTTGACAATTTATTCTTGATCGGTAGTGAGCACGTAATGATTGAGCATAAAAGGGAGTTGGTCTTTGAGATAGAGATGAAGGATCTTGGTGTGATGAATTACTTCCTGGGATTAGAGGTTTGGCAGAGACCTGGAGATATTTTCATTTCTCAAGGAAAATATGTCATGAAGCTATTGGAGAGATTTGGAATGACATAATGAAAATATGTGGCCACCCTAATGGAAATGCATTTCAAGAAGTTATGTAGAGATGTTATTGGACTCGACTTGGCTAATCCTTCTGAGTATCATCAATTAATTGGAGCATTGATGTTTCTTGTGAACACTTGCCCAAACATATGTTTTGCAATGAACACCTTGAGTCAATTCATGACCAAGACACTTCATGCACACTGGGTTGTTTCTAAGCATGTACTAAGATATTTGCATGGGATGGTCAATCTTGGTCTAAGATATATGTTGGGTGCAATATAGGGCATATTAATGGAACAACATTTAATTGTCAATCTAGGAGTTCGTAAACTTCGAGGCACAACACTAGAAATGCCAGAGAGAGCCCCTAGCAACCTGCAAATCAAATTCTAGTCTAACTTGTGCATCAATCCGAACAAAATAAATTGAATCTTGCACATTAAAGGAAACTTGAGAAAGCATAAAAACCAATCCTGCAACCCATCAACAATTGTAAGCAAACACTAATGAAAGAATATAAAACCTTAACTATTGATCGATTGAAAACAAACCCAACCTTTTGACAATTTAAAGAGAAATCCCTTCTATTAAATCAATCTGAAAACCAATGCATGAACTCCAAATTCGATTCCTACAATATGCTCTATACAAATCAATAAAATTACACTCTGTCAAATCAATTAAGGTTTTGAAATAAAATGGAAACAAACTCCTCTCACATGTCCATATGAATACTCACACCCTAACAAGCAATCAATTTATATATACCATGCAGTTCAAAATGAATTATTGTGTGCAAATAGAAAATCACATGAGCATACTACTATCTAATTATTTCATTAATCACAATACTGCTCTCACATTAACATGAATAAATTTCAAACCTTTGACTGAGAGTAAAATAAAAGATAAAATAAAATAAATTCAAATATTCCTGTACTCAATGCGATTCCTGCACTCAGTGTGATTCCTGTACTCCACTTTTGCGTTCCTGCACATCACTGTTGCGTTCCTGCACATCACTATTGTGATTCCTATACTCAAGTGTGATTCCTGCACTGCGTACATACCAATGGTAGAGCTTCTTAAATGATTAGATCTTTAAGCTCCAAAAGCAAAGTGTTAACAGTAAATTAATATGCAAGCTCATAGATTAAGAAAACACAATGATTTAATGTTCAAACTCGGCTTCTTTTCATCAAAAGAATCAAACAATTCCATTACAAAGTTTGTGTTACAATTTGTTCCAAATGGTTGTAGACCCCTCCAATTATATTGCAACTTGAATAAAAAATATTCAGGTCAAACATATATGAATTGAACTAGATATATAATCTTTTAGCTTTCAATGAACTTATCCATTCAATAAATACAAAACCTGTGGTATAATTGGGAATCCAAGCTGCAATTTTCAAATGTTGAGAGATCTATTCTCATTTCATGATGAAAAAGGACTAAAGATGAGTAAGATCTCTAGCTAATGTACCAACAATCAATGTTCACACAAAATTATATGTTAAGCTTCCAGATCCAAATTCAAGCAATCCGTTATGTAATCTTTTAGAAGAACAGAGCATCAATAATGCATGCAGATTAAATGGATGTATAGATAAATTCCAACAATAAACACACCAGGATAAATAATCTCATACTACTTCAGAAAACTAATCAATCCACTATAAAAGCCAATATAAAAGAGGGATGATGAGCTAGGTTGGGTGGGCCCAAACCAACCAGCTCGTTCCCTATATAAGAAATCTAAATTAAAGAGGAAAAATTAATCTCAAAGTGCACAAATTGATGAAATAAAACCTTGCATGAGTTTGTATATTAATGAAATTAGTCCTTTACATCTAAAGCTGTATGCTCATGGTCCAAACCAAAAATATGAAGTTATATTAACATCTCCTTCCCACACAAGCCATGGCTAAGCCTTTTATAAATTTTACAAGGCGAATTTTGGCTCTAACAACCATTTTTCTTAATTCTGGAAAATTACATATTTTTAACAAATTGGCCTGAAAGATATTTGTGTATCTTCTTAACCATGGCGAGTTTTGGAAACCTGTTTAATTTGTCATGTTTTCAACAAAAACCTCTCTTGGAGTTTTCTCATTCAACTCCATTGCCACGTAAAGTGTGCCTGAAGTTGATTGTTTGGATAATTTTGCAATTCTGGGCAAGATCCTAGAATTATGGAAAAAAATCCTTTTCTTATAAAACTACCTCAAAAACCCTCGTGCAACTTTTATACCATTGCGAATATTTGGAAATGGTTTCGGTTCTAGATAATTTGTTATATTGGTAAAAAACCCATATGATCATATTTTCGAGATTCTCCTCCATCTACATGTAAATCGAGGTCAAACTTGGCAGTTTGGAAACTGTGCGGATTTTTGAGAAGATTTGTTGATTTGCCTCTAGAGACCTACTTGTGTGACCTGGGTGCAATCCAACTCATGGGAAGGTGTTAGAATATAATTTTGAACAAAAACGTTTCTTGGATTTTCTCGAAAATGTGTCGATGTACGAAAGCCCCAAATCGGTGCAGGAATGCTAGTGTAGGAGTGTTGGTGCAGGAACAAAACGAGGTGCAATTAATTGTTGATGCATGTGTATCTTTGATCGTGATTTCATACGCCTTCCTGAAATAAGCACCATAATCAATAATCATTTGATGCAAATCTTATTGAAATAAAGGAGATAGGTTAAATAATGAACACTTATGTGATCATGCTCCAAGTTTAAGCTACTAGCCCAACAATTGTGCAAAATGATAGAAATAACAATGAAAACCATGAGTAAGCATAGGGTGAGAATTTGATTTAAACATGACAATTTCAGGAACTAACATCCCCCCATGCCGATCATTTTGCATGTCCTCATACAAGCAAAACCTCTTATAGAGACCAAAGTTAATTAAGATTGTAGGGCTAGGGTTTCTCTATTAGAGTCATGTTGCATTGACTTAAACTATAGGCCTATTTGAGTAAGAGAATGTAGGTAAGTGCCATATGATTTTTACTCCCTTTGAATCAAATAAGATAAGGAATAACTACTACCATACATTTAATGATGCTAAGACTGATCTTCATTATTTTGAAAAGAGTAACTAATGCTAGGAGTACCAAAGGAATGTTAACAATGTTGTCACTGCAAAAATAGTGTCATCATAAAATAGCCAACCATCAAAATTTCCATAAGCATCTCAAGAGCAATCCAAATTAGCAAGCCTTCACTTTCAAAAGCCTCATTATTATATATAGAAGCATCATTATTTGGAGGATAAGGCATTAAAATGGATGGAAATAGGGAAAAATAATATGACAAAATGACACCTTCCTAGGATGACCATCTTACTGTTACTCAAGCGTATAGTTCAAGCTTATCTTGTTCAAGAAAAGTGAATCACCTACACTAAGGGTCCCACATCTTTGAAATCATTCATATTTATGAAAGATAGAACTCTAATGCACATTATTGAAAGGATATTAAAGCCATTCTCAGAGAGATATGATAATGAATTCAGGGAAAGACAAAAGAAAACCAAGTAAATCATAGTGTAAAATTAAATTTAATACCACAAGCATGGCCCTGCTGCCGGCAAATGTCTATGGCCTCAACAGGGATGCCTTTTAACCACATGAAATGCCCGTGTCCCATCTATTAGATATAAATTCAGAGTCAATTGAAAGCATTTACATTTTTTAGAAGTTAATTGAAGGCCATTGCCTTGGCTTGGAAACCAACTAGCAACAATGCCATTCACAAGAACTAACAAGAATGAACGCGTTGGCTCGTGATGAGACCTCTTGTCTTGCAACTTTTCAACTCAAATCCATTACCCTGGCTTGGTGACTAGTAGCGGTAATGTCATTCTCGTTAGGACCCATGATCATGGTAGGTCGGCTCGTAATGAGACCTCCCACCCCTCAATTAATAATTTTAAAAGAAACTCTTATTATATTTAACCTTAAATAAGTTACTTGATAGGCGGGGAGGAAAATATATCCTTAAGAGAACGGGATGGCGTGAAAAGATTTTAATTACTAATCTTTACCGATTGGTCCTTCTACCCTAAAGAATCATTTTAAATAAAAGATCTTGGATAATGACTGAAATATTCCTTGACTTGATCGTGCTAGGGTTCTCGTGAGATCTTATTATGGTTTTATAGGAGTGGTCCACCATAGGAGGCTTTTCATCAATACCTTCAAAGAAAAACTTGAAATGATTTCTTGGATGATAGTTTGTTAGAATGAATAGGTCAAAAGTACGTTTTTTTTTTTTTGACAAATCCGGTTGCTATTATAAATCTGAGAAAAAAAGGGAGACTGAGCTCCTGAAATACATGCTAAGGTGCCAAGAAGAGCTAGGGAAGAAGGAGTTACAACTTAAACAAAATTCCTCCTTAATACTGCCTTTTGGGCTTCTAAAAACCAAAGACCAAAGGTAAATCCTAACAAACTGTAGTAATAAATAACAGCATTTACAAAGCATATCAATCTATATTACTGAGGTTGATGTGTCGAGCAGTGGACTCTTCAGGTTTTTCATCGGTGCCGGCTTGCTTCTTTATTTTTTATTTTTTTTTGGAAAAGGACCAGTAGAAAAATACAAGAGCCGATCCTTTGGAAAAGGAATAACAAAGAAATGCAAGAGCTGTTCCATCGGGAAAAAGGAATAGCAGAAAAAAAGGGAGAGTCGTTCCTTTGGAAAAGGTGTTGTTCCAAAAGTGTTGTTCCTTCGGTGCTGTTCCAAAAGTGTTGTTCCTTTGGTGCTCTTGAATACAAGTGTTGTATCTTCGGTGCTGGTCCAAAGGTGTTGTTCTTTTAGATTGGCAGATGAAAAAAGTGTTGTTCCAAAAAGGTGTTGTTCCAAAGATGCTGTTCCAAAGGTGTTGTTCCAAAAGTGTTGTTCCAAAGGTGTTGTTCCTTTAGATTGGCAGATGAAAAAGGTGTTGTTCCAAAAGTGTTGTTCCTTCGGTGCTGTTCCAAAGGCACTGTTCCAAAGGTGTTGTCCCAAAGGTGTTGTTCCAAAAGTGCTGATCCAAAGGGTCGTTCCTTTAGATCGGCAGATGAAAAAACCAACGGGAGGAAAGCTCTGGAAGACCTGAGTACAGAATGAGAGAGGGAAGAGAGGAGTGTGAATAAATAAGATGGGAGGCACAGAGGATTAAGCAGGGAGGAGGAGTCACAGGAGGGAGATAGCGGGTGCGAAACAAGAGTCATGAAATGAGATAAGCTGGCGGGTTTCATGATTGCAAAAAAGGGGAATGTATTTTCTGAAAGAAGGCGGATCATCAAGTAGATAAAGTCCTGGACATGGATCATGAGGACCTTGAACCAGTTCCAAGTGTCAGGGATTTCTGATTTGAGGACTTGGAAAGGATGGAGGAGGTTCGGTGTCATGGTAGATATTGATGAGATTCCTCATTATTGCAACATAGGCGACCCAGTGCGCAACTGCATGCAATGTTGGCATCCTTGTTGAATGTACGAAGGATATCACAGAAGGTCAGAGTGATGAAGGACTGGCTCAAAAATTTTCACCTGCTGATGGACTGTTGAAGAAGGACATTGGGTGAATCTCTATTTTGGGCCATGAGGCTGATAACAATTGTTGAATCTCCAAAGATGTGAGATGTGTCTATACCGAGTTTGCTGAGCTGAATGAGGCCTTGATACAGGGCTAAAGCCTCAACCCTGTTGTTGGAAAGGTGCCTGAGCCCCCATTCATATGAGACCATACAATCTCCATTGGCATTGCAAATCACTCCACCTGCTCCAACAATCCTAGGATTCGATTTCGAGGCACCGTCGAAAAAAAGATAAAAAGTGTTGCAGTTTTTAAGCCATGTAGCAAATTCTGCCTCCTTAAGACAAATTTTCCAACTGTGGTACATTTTACTTTGCTTACTGCTGGTGGTGGCCTCAATCTGATTACTATTATTTCTGTCTAGTATATAGCCAATGAAAATTCGCTCTTCCACATTAAGATCGATGATGTCTATGCTTCTGCAGTTTTTGACTGAAATAGTTTCCAAAGCGAGACTCCTTTCTTTGTTGCATAGATTCCTAGTGATTGTGTCCTTGTCCTTAAAAACTTTACGGTTTCTGGTGAGCCAGATAGACCATAA
This sequence comes from Pinus taeda, assembly GCA_000404065.3. Taxonomy (NCBI): domain Eukaryota; kingdom Viridiplantae; phylum Streptophyta; class Pinopsida; order Pinales; family Pinaceae; genus Pinus; species Pinus taeda. The sequence continues at coordinate 135,684 of APFE031577643.1, forward strand.
AATAGTGAGGGGTAGGGTGTCCCAGACCCTTTTTACTGTGTTGTGTTTTCTTTGTTTCCAAGGGTAATTTTTCCTCCATTGATGAATAGCCTCTCCTACAGAGTCATGATCACTCCAAGGGATGAGATTGTTATGGGATATACTTCTCCAACAAACTTTAGCAAAAGGGCAGGCAATAAAAAGATGTTGTATAGATTCTTCGTCAGATTGACAGTTAGGACAACGTGAAGGACTAATAATACCACGCTTTCGAAGGTTATCAGCAGTGAGTATTTTCCCTTTCAAAAGGGTCCACAGAAAGAATTTAATTTGGGCCAGAGCTTCAGATTTCCAAACCATTTTCCAACGGTTCCAAGTGGACATGGGGTGATGGCTATTGCAAATATACTGGTGAGCAAATTGAACAGTATACTTTGAGCCTGACAGGTCCCAGCGAAAGCCATCAAATTCATTCTTTTTTATTGGATCTATACTATGCAAATGGTATTGAAGGCCTTGAAGGCTAGCCATGAGATGAACAGGAATGGCTAGGAATGTCCATCCTGACCATAAATTGGAGTGGTTGTCCCACAGAGAGATCTGGTCTAGGTGGTGAATTCCTATACTATTAAAATAGGTGAGAATGGGAATGACTCCAGTATGGTTGTTTAATGGTTGCCTGCCCATTATTTTTTTTGAACCAATATTGATATTAGCACCTCCTTTGGGAACTTTGGAGATATTTTGGATCCTGAGAGGAATTGATTTTTTACATAGATGCCAAATTTTGGAAGAGTCTCTGATAGGGATATCCTGATCAAGGAGCCGCTGCCTTGGGAAATTTAGGTATTTGACCTCCAACACTCATTTCCACCAAGCGGAGAGACCAGTGATAAGCCTCCAGACAATCTTGCCTCCAAAGGCAAGGTTAAGAAATTTGGGGGATCTAATCCCAAGACCACCTCTGTCTTGAGATTGGATGACCTACTTCTAGCTAACTAAATTGAATTTATTTTTGTCATTTTTCCCTCCTTGCCAGAAGAATTGGCAGAGGATGACTTCCATTTTGTAGTGGAAAGAGGCTGGGGTTTGAAGAAGATAAAATTTATATAGAGGTAGGGAGGAGATACCTGATTTGAGAAGGATGAGGCGGCCAGATGGGTTGATCTAGATGGAACCCCAATGCTGCCCCTTTCTCTTCATCTTGTCAAAAACTGTGTCCCAAACTTCAGCCTTCAAGGGACCTATACTTATTGGCAGGCCCAGGTAAGTGAAATGTGACCATTCATATTTGCAAGAGACCCCAAGGATAGTGGCTATGCTATGTAGAACCTGTGCTGAAGTGTTCCATCCATAAATACAACTTTTCCGCTTATTGACTTGACCACTTGAATACCTCATGTATTTGTCCAGCAGAAACTTAAATCGCCGGGCTATTATCGTGGATGCTCCTCCAAGTAAAAGGGTGTCATCAGCGAATTGAGAGCGGTTAATGTTCTTTACACCATTCCCAAATTTAATTACAGTGATGAGACCAACTCTCTGCTTGAAGTCCAGCACTTTGCTAAAGGATTCAACCATTAGAATGAAGAGGCAAGGTGAAAGAGGGAAACCTTTCCTAAGACCCCACGAAGATTGAAAAGCCGTTCCAGGTCGTCCATTAACAAGAGGAGAGATCCAGGGCCTGGAGATGCAAGCTTTGATGAGATTTAAAAAGGCTGCATCAAATCCCATCTTTTTTAAAACAACTAAAAGATAGGTGTGCCTTACTCTATCAAAGGCATTGGCTAAATCAAGTTTAAGGACAAATCCTTTCTCATTCCTAATTTGGCTTGAATGAACAACTTCTTGGACGAGGAGGATAGAGTTTCTAATTTGTCTATTGGCCAAAAAACCCCCTTGGTTTTCAGAAATGAGAGAAGGGAGAAAGGATTTGAGGCGAGAAGCAAGAATTTTTGTTAGAATCTTGTAGGAAGAATTGCAAAGGGAGATGGGACAGAATCGACTAAAAGAAGAAGGTCAGTTTTCTTTGGGAGTGAGGGCTAAATGTGTGGCATTGGTGTAACCACCGATTTTGGCTTTCCGCTGGACCCATTTGAGCATTTTAATCAGATCTCTTTTTATAATTCCCTAGAAGGCATGATAAAAGCAAATGGGGAAGCCATCAGGTCCTGGTGCTTTGTCCGGATGGAGAGCCCATATGGTTTTTCTAACCTCCTCCTCATCAATTTCCTTATTCAAGGTATCATTCATTTCCTTGTTGATACTTTTGGGAAGGAATTGTAGCAGGTCATCGTATTCCTCTTCATCTGTTGTTTCAGTTAGAAGGTCCCAATAGTGGTTGGTAGCAGCCTATCTGATGACTTCTTAGGCGGTTTGAAGGTTACCTTTAGCGTCCAAGATTGAGCTGACGATATTTCTTATTCTCCGCACAGTAGTCTGTTTGTGAAAAAAAGTTGTATTCTGGTCCCCTCCCTGCAACCAGAGTTGCCTCGATTTAATCCTCCATTTAGATTCCTCCTCTATGTTTACGTGGCAAAGCTGAGAATATAGTATGCTTTCTAGCACTTTTCTCTCTTGGGTGAGACCCTGCTCTTCTATTTCCTTTTGGACATTGCTCAGTGTATTTTTGATCTCCTTTTTATCCTTTCAGGCTCCTTATAACTGATTTTCGCCCATTCTTTTATCGTTTGTTTGGTGTTTCTAAGCTTGGATTCCCAAATGAATCCAGGAGATCCTTCTACATGCTGCCTCCACGATTTCTCCACAATATCTTTAACTACTATAATACCATTCCAAAGCGGGTTGTACTTAAACGGGATGGGTCCGAGAGGGAAATGCTTTTCCAGATTAAGAGAAATTGGATAATGGTTGGAAGCTGAAGAGGGAATAATATTAGCGTACCCAGCAGTGAAGGAAGAAAGAAGCATGTCGTTGATGAGAATTCTATCTAGTCTCTCCATTATGTCGCTTGCACCTAGCCTGCGGTTGCTCCAAGTGTAGCTCCTATTTTTTGGAATGATGTCGACTAGATCGTGGTCATGCATAATGTCTTCTAGCTGAGTTCTAAAAGGATCTGGGGAGAAAATACCTCCTCTTTTCTCATTAGCATGGAGAAAAAGATTTAGATCTCCTCCTAGTATGACATTGGTATTCTCCTCTGCGTTCATGCTGACTTTGATTTCCTCCCAACATCACTTCTTATCCCTGAATTGGTTAGGTGCATAAATGTTGTATATAACTAGAATCTGTTGATCTTGTTTGTTTTCTAACATTGTTTGGATCCAATGTTGGTTAATAATTTCTGACTTATAATTCCAAATGTTTTGATTCCAGATTGTAGCGATTCCTCCAGAAGCTCCCCTGGATTCACTGATGCTTCCATTGTACTACTTGTTCTGTTCAATGATTTTAGTCATATCTTGCAGACTTTGCTTTGTTTCCTGTAATAAAAAGGTCCCTGGTTTTTCACAATGAATAAGATCTTTTAGGGTTGCAACTTTGGAGGGGTGCCCTATACCCCTGCAATTCCAAGATAAGATTTTCATCATTGGAAGAGTGGTGTGTGGAGAGGTGCTCACCCCCCTTGATCCTTGTGAGTTTTCTCCTTATCATGATGTCCTAAGATGTAAGATTCAATAGGGCTTTGAGTGCCGATTGCTATGTCCTTTTGGGCATTCTCATCTCGGTGTTGTTTTGTAGATTTTCTGCCTAGGCCAGGTTTCTTAAGAGAGTCGCTAGAGGCTCCATGGTCTTTGGATGAGCTCCTGGTGAGTCTGGATAGGGGGGGTTCAAGGGAAGTTTGGGAAGGGATAACCGGAGGAGGGGAAGGATCAGAAGCAGCTGAATGAATCGAGGGAAGATGCGAGGGTTCCAAGGGAGGAGCATTGGATAAAACCGAGAAAGGATTGGAGGTAGAAGGGGGCAAAGGAGGGGAGAGAGAAGGAAGGGAGGATGAGGAGGGGCGGGCAATCTTTGAGGCAGGGGGCTCAAATTCTGGTGGTTCTTTAGTTGAGGGAGCTGACTTCTTTTTTTAACTGTTTCCCACTATGCTTCTTGTGGGTCATTTTCAACATTAACAAGAGAGGGACAACGATTGGCAAAGTGGCCATATTCGTGACATACCTTACATTTGAATGGTATTTGCTCGTAATCAAGCTTCTGAATATGGCTCCAATCATCCACTTTGAGTTTGATGGCTTCCGGTAGGCCTTTGCTGAGATCCACTTCCACACAAATGCACATGCATGCTTGCATATTATCCTTTGGCTCGCTGCAATCTATGTACTTGGCTACAACGTTTCCAATTGCACGAACAGAGTCATCTCCCCAGCAGTGAGGAGGGAGATGAGGGAGTCTGACCCAAACAGGGACAGCATTGGGGACATCTAGTTCCGAATCAAAATCCAGGGTCCATTTGTTCACGTATAGGCCTCTGGAGTCCATGAAGCAAGGCCCATTCCTGAAGATTAAATCCTTATCTTCTTTAGATTCAAAGTGGAAGGTAAAGAACCCCTTTCCACAAAATCTGATGGAGATTTTACCTTGTATTTTGTCGGACCAATTTCTTTCAACCCAACCTTGCACAATTCTTGGAGATGGCCAGAGGCCCGTGAACTGGTTGATGAGACCTTTTTCTGCAAGAGAGAGGGTTGCCATGTGAGGAATGATTGGAGGTAGATTAACTTCTTGGAGAGTGTCCAGATTTTTGACAAACTTCGATATTGCTGGGCGAGGCCGTTGTGGTGGGAGAGATTTGATGAGACCAGAGAATGCATGCTGGGGATCGCCCCCCCCGATGAGCAGTCCTGAGGGGCCATGGGAGCCGAGGAAGGTCAAGAGAGCACAGAGTAAGGTTAGGGCACAAGCAGTAAGCACGCAGTAGGGGGGCGCAACAGCGAGTTGAATAACCTCAACTTGACCCAAAAGAAAAGGTCAAAAGTAAGTTTTTAAGCTTATGAATGGAAATTATTCAATATAACAACAACAATCCCCCTAACAGACCCAATGATTAATCTCAACCAACAATCAAAGTCACTTTATAGAATATGAGGTATTAAAAGTGAATTGCTTCTGACAAGTCTTACCACAAGAGTGCTTAATGATAGAAATTCCAATAGTTGTGCCTTAAGAATTGCAGTTTCAAGAGTGTTGCTATACAATTTTATTTATTGTTCTAATACTACCCTGCCCTAATTTAAAGAAAGGAGGTCTCCTTCAAGTGTAGGAGTACTTCCAATGTAGCCATGTGGGTAACAAAATATTAAATACACTCACACTCAGTTTTAAAGAATAAGCTTCAACACATACCAGAGTATGAGAAACTAGTTGCTTTGATTGATATGGTACCAAGAGTTATCGAATGATGAGGAAATAAGGTGTGTTGATGACTGCATGAAACTAGGATTCAATGGGATCCACATATTCATTATTCTCCAACTTGTACAAATCTTCCACAAAATGATAATCACTCTCTTGGAAGCATAAACAATCTGGTGAAAGATAAAAGAAAAATCCCTCAAGTTTAGGCTCAAATATTTTCTTTTCAGATTGGCAAGAATGGTGAAGGGAAATTCTAGGGTTTTGAGTAACAAAAGTTCTAGAATAGGTTCCAATTATAGATTTCTCCTCTAATGTTATTTGAATTAGATCTTCTTGGGGTGAATGTTTTGTGGTGATAGGAGATGTCTTTGAACTCACCCCTTCCCCCAACCTCGAAGATATAACATTTCTTTCAGCAGGGGAATCAGTGGGAAGAATGGGTGTTTCAAAATTGTTGTGCAACCTGTTGGCTTGGATTAGGGTTTGGGATATGGTTTAGACTAGGGTTTGATCGAAGGTTTGAATTAAGGCGAGGTTTAGGGTTTGGATCAAGACTAGGTTTAGGGTTTGTATTAGGGTTAGGGAATTGATTAGGATAAGGGCTAGGATATGGATTAGGATAAGGGATAGGGTATGGATTAGGGTGTGGACTAGGGTTAGATCTAGGGATTGAATTAGGGTTAGGGTTAAAGTAAGGTTGCACAAGTAATTGGGACCATGAAGGATGATAACTTGATGATGCATTAAGTGGAAATTGTTGTTGTTGTTGTTGTTGAAGTAATTGATTTTGCATGAAAGACTGCCCTAGGGAAGAGGCTCCAAACCATTCTTGAGGCCATGGGGATATTTCACTTTAGGAAGAGGGCCAAGGAGAGGGAAATTGTGGCCATGAAGTATGATATTTAATTGGAGGAGGACTAAAATTTTGCAATGAAATTGCAAGATTATAAACATGTTAAGGAACCTGCTCAGGATAGTAAACATTATTCCAAGTATTAAATGAGGATAAGTTTTGAGTTATACCTGGAAGTTGATTTGATTCCTTACTTGATTTCCTGAGTACCTTTAGTAGTCTTGGTAGTGATGGGAAACCTTCTGTTGCATGAGCCTCTTCAAAAAGTTTGCAAACTTTCAGGCTACTAAGTGGACACTTTCCAAGGAAGTGTTTCTTTCTACAGTTGGCGCAAAAGATCAATAGTGGTTCTTCATCCTTTTGTTCTTCCTGAAAATCATCCAATTTTGAAATCAAAGAGTTAATAATATTATCTTTATGTTCAAGCAAAATGTTATTTTTATTCACTTATGAGTTCATCATTGGATGATTTGTATATCTTTTCAGCATCATCAAAACTCCTCATTAGAATATTCCTCAAAATATCATTTTCCTGTTCTCAACAAGCCAACTGGTAGATTCTATCAACATTGGGATAATGAATATATATATGAGGGGTCATTACAACACTTGAGAAATAAAAAACCTTCAAATAACCAAGATATGTTGGAAAGAAATAAATTCAAAGAACATAAACTTGTAAGAGAAACTAGGTGAAAAGAAAACCAAATTGCAGCAGGTCACCAAGGTGAATCCCCTAAGCGCCTCCCCGACAACGATGCCAAAATGTTGGGTGCAATATAGGGCATGTTAATGGACCAAAATTTAATTGTTAATCCGGGAGTTCGTAAACTTCAAGGCGCAACACTAGAAATGCCAGAGAGAGCGCCTAGCAATCCACAAATAAAATTCTAGTCTAACTTGCGCATCAATCCCAACAAATTAAATTGAATCCTGCACTTCAAAAGAAACTTGAGAAATCATAAAAACCAATCTTGCAATCCATCAAAAATTGTAAGCAAACACTAATGGCAGAATAGCAAACCTTAACTATTGATTTATTGAAAACAAACCCAACCTTTTGAAAATTTAAAGAGAAAACCCTTCTTTAAATCAATCTGAAAACCAATGCATGAACTCCAAATTCGATTCCTACAATATGCTTTATACAAATCAATCAAATTTCACTCTGTCAAATCAATTAAGGTTCTGAAAGAAAATGGAAACAAACTCCTCTCACATGTCCATATGAATACTCACACTCTAACAAGCAATCAATCTGCATACACCCATTCAGTTGAAAATGAATTCTTGTGTGCAAATAGAAGATCACAAGAACACACTATTATCTAATTCTTCCTTTACTCACAATAACTACTCTCACATGAACATGAATAAATTTCAAACCTTTGACTAAGAGTAAAATAAAAGATAAAATAAAATAAATTCAAATAGTGAATTCCAAATGCAAAACCAAACAAAGATCTGCAACAAATAGTTATACTCTGTTTTAACACAATCTTCCTGCACTCAATAGGCTTCATGTACTTAGTGTGATTCCTGCACTTAGTGCGATTCTTATACTTCAATGTTTCATTCCTGCAATTCACTATTGTGATTCCTACACTCAGTGTGGTTCCTGCACTGCGTACATAACAAAGGCAGGGCTTCTTAGATGATTAGACTTTAAGCTCCAAAAGAAAAGTGTTAACAGTAAATTAATATGCAATCTCATAGATTAAGAAAACACAATAATTTAGTGTTCAAACTCGACTTCTTGTCATCAAAAGAATCAAACAATACCATTATAGAGTGTGTGTTACAATTTGTTCCAAATGGTTGTGACCCCTCCTATTATATTGCAACTTGGATCAATAATATTCAGGTCAAATATATATGAATTGAACTAGATATATAATCTTTCAGCTTTCAATAAGCTTATCCATTCAATAAATACAAAACCTATGGTATAATTGGGAATCCAAGCTACAATTTTCAAATGCCGAAAGATCTATTCTCATTTCATGATGAAAAAGGACAAAAGACGAGTAAGATCTCTAGCTAATGTACGAACAATCAATGTTCACACAAAAATATATGTTAAGCTTATAGATCCAAAATCAAGTAATGTGTTGTGTAATCTTTTAGAAGAATAGAGCATCAATAACGCATGCAGATTAAATGTATGTATAGATAAATTCCAACAGTAAACACACCAAGATAAAGAATCTCGTACTACTTCAGAAAACTAATCAATCCACTATAAAAACCAATATAAAAGAGGGATGACGAGCTGGGTTGGTTGGCCCCAAACCAACCAACTCATCCCCTATATAAGAAATCTAAATTACAGAGGAAAAATTAATCTCTAAGTGCACAAATTGATGAAATAAAACCTCGCTTGAATTTGTATATTAATGAAAACAATCCTTTACATTTGAAGCCATATGCTCATGGTCCAAACAAGAAATATGAAGCTATATTAACATCTCCTTCCTACATAGGCCATGGATAAGCCTTTTATAAATTTTACAAGGCGAATTTTGGCTCTAACAACCATTTTTCTTAATTCTGGAAAATTACATATTTTTAACAAATTGGCCTGAAAGATATTTGTGTATCTTCTTACTATGGCGAGTTTTGGAAAATTGTTTCGAGGAAACCTAATCTGTCATGTTTTCAACAAAAACCTCTCTTTGATTTTTCTCATTCAACTCCATTGCCTCGTAAAGCGTGCCCAAAGTTGATTGTTTGGATACTTTTGCAATTCTCGACAAAATCCTAGAATTATGAAAAAATATCCCTTTCTTATAAAACTACCTCAAAGATATCATGTAACTCTTAGACCATTGCGAATATTGGGAAATGGTTTTGCTTCTAGATAACTTGTTATACTGGTAAAAAACCCATATGATCAGATTTCTGAGATTCTCCTCCATCTTCATTCAAATCGAGGTCAAACTTAGCAGTTTGGAAAATGTATGGATTTTGAGAAGATTTGTTGATTTGCTTCTAGAGACCCACAGATGTGACCTGGGTGCAATCCAACTCATGGGAAGGTGTTAGAATATCATTTTGAACCAAAAAAAAAAAATCGTATTTTCTTGAAAATGTGTCGATGTATGAAAGCCCCAAATCGGTGCAGGAATGCTAGTGTAGGAGTGTTGGTGTAGGAACAGAACTAGGTGCAATTAATTGTTGATGAATGTGTATCTTTGATTGTGATTTCATACGCCTTCTTGAAACAACACAAGAACCATCATCAATAATCATTTGATACTAATCTTATTGAAATAAAGGAGATAGGTTAAATAATGAAAACTTACGTGATCATGCTCCAAGTTGAAGCTACTAGCCCAACTATTGTGCAAAATGATAGTAATAACAATGAAAACCATGAGTAAGCATAAGGTGAGAATGTGAATTAAGCATGACAATTATGTGGCCTAACAATATATTTCTAGAGATGTTTGAATTCATGGATAGGCTTATGCTGACTAGGATAGAAACATTATTGACAGGAAGAGCACATTTGGATGTTTCTTTATCTTAGGAACTGCCATGATATCATGGATTTGCAGGAAACAAAAGTATGTGGCTTTGAGCATGGTAGGGACAAAGTATATTTCTACTAGCATGGCTAGTTGTCAGGTATTTTGGTTGAGGAAGCTCTTTTGAGAGTTGTTTGAGAATGTTCTAGTTATGACAGTGTGTTGACGGTGTTGGACCTGCCAACGTTCAGTGGATCGCTCCGGTATGAAGTCCCAACTAGACCTTACAATGTTTGGAGTAGGTGTCCTAGCAGTGGGTGGTAATGTTATGTCTTTACCGTGGAAACGCGTAGAAGGAAGTACGATAAATTTTGGGAAGAGAAAGTGTGTGACCCTGTGGAGAGTCAAGTGCGATGCATGAAAGATCCAACACACGAAGGGAAAAGGAAGTGTGTTAGGTAAACTTGACTCAGGATAGAGTCAAATTTGACTAGCTTAAACAGTGATGGTGATCCAGGTGGATGTTGGTGGCCACCCACCTATCCCATTTGGACCCGCAACTGTCTCTTTCAGCATTTTCAGTTTCCTTAATTGTAGCACAACTTACTATTTTTAGCAGTTTTTTGGGTCCTGAACTTCCGGAGCCGTTTTGAGGCCCTAAACGACGTTTTTTTGGGAATCCTTGGGCAACATGGGTCTT